>OY978513.1:9481331-9703316 GCA_963854855.1 Nasturtium officinale
TAATATGAGAAAAATAACTTTAAAATGATAATTTTAGTGTTAATTTGTCTGTTTTGAGTTTTTCTTTAATTGTTTTTGTTACATTATCATCAAATTATATTATAACTAACTTGAAATTCTGTTACAAATTACAATACACTAATTTATGACATATAGTTCATACCTAGAATTTTAGATAAATACTTTTATTTGTAAAACAATAAACATAGCTAATAGTTCTACATGCAAGCAATGCGACAAAGCCTCCAATAAAATGCGCATTTATAATCTATAAAAATTATATTTTCTGACAATAAAATATAATGTAAAAAAAACATTAAAATTTTAATCATGCATGAGACCAAAAAGCTTTCACGTACTTTAAAGTTTTTTTAAATAGATGATTTTTGTAATTTATTTAAAATTTGCATTGAATTGGTAGTATCATAATTAAAGAGTATGTGTGTACTCGTATACAACCACTTGAAGCTATTTTCTTAGTTTTAAAAGTTAAAGTTAGTTAACTAATTTAAAGAAATAGTAAAGTTATACGGTATAACTTATACCCTTGGTCTTTAATCAAATGACTTTTAAATTAGTTAGACAATCATTAAATACTTTGGTATCAGATATTCGAATAACATTCTTTATACTTTTTAACACAATAAAATTACTGAATTTAAAGATACCTTGTCCTTCATTAGAGATTTTTAATCTTCTTTTGTCGGTGTTCATAAAACTATTAAAACTGAAGAGAATTTAGGAAAATAAATGGAAAAAAACGTTGATAGATGAAAAAAAATCAAGCCAAAGGTTATAAATATAATGATAATTAGAGTACTGCATGACAGCAAGAAAGAATGGCTCCCATATGGTTGACATTTTTATATACTATTTATTTTCCACCGAAATTTTTTTTTTTTTTCTTATTTGCTCTGTTTATCAAAATGAGCTGTAAATTTCCTTCCATAGACCACAGGTTTTTTTAATCAATATATTACAACTCTTCCGACGCGTATTTTTTGATTGATGATTGAAAATTTTACACTGATTGTGGGGGAATTATTGTTATGAAATAATGATGCTTGGTGGTAATATTATTTGATTTAATTTTGTCAAGATATATAGTACTATATTTTTACTAAATTGTCGGTTTAGGGAAAGTGCATTATGTAGTACGCAATAATCACATGCTGCTCGCGTGCTAACTTCTTCAAAATATACTAATTAACTACAAACTTTACAGCCACATTACTGTATTAATAGTTGATTATTATGAGAATATTAATAATCGTAAGCGAGGATTTTATGTTTGACCGTTTGACCAAAGGCATCTCAGGAAAACAAGATAAGATTTATTATGAGAGGCGCAACGCAACGGTGGAATTGCCACGTGGCTGCCAGCCAAGACAAAAGAGATCCTTCTCATCTCTTACGCCTGTTTTTGTTCAAATTACAAAATTGTATACTTGAGTTTTGTTTTTATATTTTACATCATGCTTGCTGCTGACAAACTAAAATAAAAAATGGTTCAGTTACTTTTTTTTTTAATTGAAAAATTTCAGGTTCTGTTTCATAAATTTTAGTTTGGAGATCGATTCATAATAATAATATGTGTAGTAACTAATAAGAAATATAAACTGGTTTGCTAAACAATATTTAAATTGAAATTGTCAATAAAACTATAGCGAGATTAGAAAACTGTCAGGAGACTAGGATATCCATTAATCATGATCTGTAATGCCTCATCATTCGTAGTTTTGTATGGCCGCGTGAGACGAACCTAGAAGAATACATATGATAACAATATGTACGTAATTAAATATGTTCCATGCATGAAATAAAATTGTTAATCAAATTATAGTATATCGACGACACTAATTACAAATATTAAGATGCATATTCTTCTTCTTCTTCTTGATCAAAACACTAGGCTATACATCCTGATAAGTTTTGGTTATTAGACTATTCAATTTATAGAATTGTAAAAATGCACAGAATTAGATTTCAGAAAAAACCTAAACTCTAATCTGTATCAGCTAATTAATTTCGTTGGAGGTATCTTCAACCTTCTGATATGGTTCACTTATGGCATTGTGGTTCCACCTTATTTTTGTCTACATTAATGAAATACTCACTTTAAGGGAAAACATGTTCGAAACTAGAGGATATATAAAAACATTTAGATTGCATTGAGCGGTTGTAATTATATTTCTGCCAACTTTTAGAACATGTGTAAAGTAATCAACAGCTAACGTTTGCTTACAGTTTGTAAGGTAGTTGAACATAATCATCCCAACGAATTTATTTTACTTTTGAAAATCTTGAATCCTCCCAACTAGATATATAAATAATAATAATTAGCAACGGCTAGTTCGTATTTTGTTATTTGTGCAGATTCTTTCACTGATCCAAGAACAATTAATTTGGAAGTATCTTACAGCTTTACCATACAAGTTAGTGGTCAATATTATGTAAACAAATTGCCAAAGTAAAAAAAAAAATACTGAACCAACTCAACCAAGAACATTAATGACATATAAAACACATTTTAACCCCAAAATAAATCATTGAGATACTTAACTGTACTTAATACTTATTGTGTTATCTAAATCTTCTTTTATTTGCCAGAATAATTTACATTGTACATACTACGTAGACACGTATCATGAATCAAGTTGACAAGTGGGGTGGATACACGTTGTCCAGTATAAATCATGGTCTGTCTTTTGGTAGTCGCTATCAGAACAATATATATTTTTTCTAAAAGTCAATTTGTTTGAAAATTGATCCAAATCAATATATATCTTTATAGTTTATACAAATCCAAAATCTTCTGAGGTCCCCAAAATAAAACCCGAATATATTTTCTAATCCGTTTGGGTCCAGTCCATCGCAAAAACTTTGTTCTGGTTTGGGAAGTTGGGCCGGGTCAGAGTTCTAAACATGTACATCTTTAAAATCTGTGTTTTATAACCAACGAAACTAAACTATTTTAGTATTTCCAAAATAAAAAACTTGTAAACAAAATTAATTTTTGATCGATTTCTCTAGTGTTATGGCTGTTTTGTTCCGAGACAGGTGCCAATGTTGCGATAAAACTCAACTTCAAACGGCAAACCACCAAAATACAACAAAAAAGGATCAGTTGGACAAGTCCAAAGGCGAAAGATTAGTCAAAGAACTGTCTCCAATGGCCTTGACTTATGTATTTATCAACCTTAATTCAACCGATAATGGAGCTGTAGACTGTAGTAACCTCTGGGCTCTGGCCAACGGTTGAAATATGTTTCTCTTCGCATTTTTTTTTGCCCTTTAATTTATTTAAATTAACCATCTTTAACTAGTCCAACAAAAATTAACGGTCGAGCTCCAATACAAAGGTCCATTAGGAAAATCATGGGATGCATTAACATTCATTTTACATATAATTTTAATAACTTAATTTTTATAGAAAGAGTGAATTATAACTAAGCTGTTACTAATCTAGTGGAGGTAAAAAACAGAAGAATAATTAAACACGCATTTAATCAGGATTTCCATTATAATAATCAAAAACCAGTAGAGTTCTTCTCCAACTTTGCCCATTTCACCAAAGTCTTAAGAAACTTCTTCACCTGCAAAATCACAAATTAAATACATTACAAACAAAACATATTACATCATGTAACAAGTGACTGGTTAATAAAACCTATTTTCAAGAAATGTTTAATGGTTTCATGTTATTAAACATTACCTCTGATGGATCCCTAAGAGAGTAAAAGGCATTGCTTTCTTTGGATTTAGATGATACCAAGATACCAAAACCTCTGTTCCCATCTCTAAGTACCTGCAAGATTCATAATATAGTATTGATTAGACAAATTATAAGTAAAAGGTAATTAACTATTAAATTGAATTGATGGAAACATTAGTTATATAAACCTTGAATGCATCTTCATCTGTTGTGTCATCACCAATGTAGATAGGAAGCAAATCTTCTTTGTTGATTAATCCTAAACAATAATATTTGATCAAAATTACAATTAATCATCTTGGTCTAGAAAAAAGAAATTACAAAATGAGATTATAATGTATATATACCGAGAGACTCTAATAGAAACTCGACCGCTCTTCCTTTGTTCCAATCTATCACAGGACGAACCTCTAAAACCTATTATACCAAAAAAATATTTCTTGTTAATAAGATTAAAATGTTAATTAGAAACAAAAATGAGAACAAGAAGTATCTCTTAAGCTAATCACACCTTTCTCCCATGAGTTAGACGCAAACGAGGGTATTGTTTCAAGTGGTCATGAACACATTGAGCAATGATTGGCCAATCCTAAAAGACCAAACACACACAAACATTTTTGTAAAGATTACATTAAAACTTTAGAATTTTTTATATTATGTTTTGTTTACCTTCTCGTCAACGTTACGGTAGTGTACAGATGCACAGAACTTGTGATTCTCTACTTTTGCACCTTTAATATCTTTCATTTTCTCAAGAAGGGTTCTAAAAACCTCGTCGATAATGGGTATAAATTCTCTAGCGGGTTGAAAAAGATTCACTTCCTTACCCTAATAAAACATAGCATAAGTGTTAATAGATAATTATTTAGCAAAAACATAGTTACTAGGTAATGATAATTTTTACCTGTTGGTCAGATGATTTAAAACCATTGGGATCATCAGAAGAAGTCATTATGTCCATTCCATGACTACCCGCGTAATAAAGTTCTGTTAGTCCTACCAACTGATAAACCTGCCATATGACCAAAACTATATCAATATGAGTGATTTTATGAAAACAAGAGATGATTTTTACGGTTTAGGATTTTACCTTGTCGCGGCTCCTACCGCTAATTATAGCGGTTGGGAAGTAACTCGCGACATCTTTAACTGCAGAACGCATCTGAAAGATCCAAAAAGAAAAGTAATCTTTAAGCATAGTATTGACATAAACAGAACATAGTAAGGTTTATTAGTAAAGGAGTTTATTTAGTTCTTTCAACTTACAGAATCAGACATGATGGCACGATCAGGATCATCAACAATTGGAGATAGAGTTCCATCATAATCTAGAAATATAGCAATCTTTTTATTTTTTGCTTGAGCTGCAATATGCGCAAACGAGCTAATCGCAGAAGGGTATTTGACCTGTATTCATATTTTCAAGAAATGCAAATTGGTGAAATCAAGAAACACATATTAGGATACAAATGAGATTTTAATTAAAATTTACCATCCAAGCACGTTGAGTGAAATCATCTTCCGGAGCAACTTCAACATTGAAATCTTTAACGAGCTTCTTACGAGGTGGAGAAGATGATATCATTGCATCTAACCAACCATTAGATCTAACATCATCGAGTTTTGCAGGTTTCTTCCTTTGAGCCATCATGAATCTACTAGAAGGTATTAATTTGGATGATGAAACGCCGAGTCTTGATTTGGTAACGGATGGTGAAGGATCTTTGAGAACAGAGGATTTGAGTTTAATTCCATTAATTAAAAAAGAAACTCTAAAACTATGTTTTGATGCAAAAACTTTTGTCTTCAAAAACACTTTATCCAACTCGTTTGTCTATGAAAAACCATCTCTTCATTGTCTTTTTGTCACTGCTTGTTGGTGAATGCTCCATTAAACAAAACTGAGAAACAGTAAAAGAAAAAACACAATTCAGAAAAAGAAAAAACGTTTATACAGTAAGATTATGTTTCTTGACTATGTTTTGTAGTACCTAATCATAATCTCCAACAGGTTATCGTATACTTTCAGATTCAATCAGAAATAAACCTGTAAATACAAGAAAAACAAAGTCATTCATAATGTATAAATTTGATATTTCGTATGCTTTATTTTGAGATTCTATGTATACACAATTAAAAAAATTCCAAAATTTGATGCTTTCTTTGCTTTAATTACTCTTTAACACAGATGAGTGAAGAATAGAGTAATGTTTTTTTTTTCTCTCTGCTTTAACGAGTCTACACAAATAATTTTTTTTTTCATAAAACTTTTATTAAATTTGGTTGTGTTGACAATTTTGTTGTTTTATTTTGTCGTAACGTTGATGTTACTTTCTGTAAGTTAATAAAGAAAAAAGTGAGACCAGTGATTTTGACAAGTACCGGAAATTTCAACATCTTTTTAACCAAATTTATATGGTAGGTCTAAGATTTAATAGAGAACACCGACAAAAACATCACTCGAGAATTCGACAAATCACACGTATCTCTAATTAATAAATACAAAATCTTAATGAAATCATATCAAATCAGTCTCCTGTTTTGTAGAATTCCTAAACTAAAACTCGTCATTTTGTCCATACACAAAAAAACAAACAAAAAAACTAAAACTCGTCTATTTATTCAGATTTAAAAGACAAAAGTAGTGGATCTGTGTTTATTTATGGATTTAGTTTTCTATTTATTTGTAACTACGAAAATTTAAGGCACAAAATTCTAGGTGTACGGTCAAATTTGCGTGCGTGTAGTTTTTTTTTTAAAGTATGCCCGTAGTTTTTAAATAAGACGATTTTTTTCAAAACTGTGAAAATGTTTTGGGTTTTTTTTTGTGCGTGTGTGTGTGTGTTTTTTTTTTTGCAGAGAAACCAATATTGTAATGTACGAGGAAACAGAATCGGATCTAAAAATGTAGAAAGCGAGAAAATATTCGATGAAGATTGAAAAAAAATCTGAATTTAACAAACCAAAGAATGAGCTAGATAAAAAATATCGATAAATTATAAATCTATAAAAAGAAAACAATTAAGTGATCTAGAAACGTTGAAAATAATTCAAACATGATTCAAACGAGCTCCAAAGGATTGAAATCTCAGAGTTTACAAAAAAAAAGTGTCTAAATTTCTGGAGTAATGAGATTTGGGAATTGTATTTAGTTAATATTGAGAACCCTAATTAAGAAGAGAGTCGAGAATGTAGGAGGAAGAGGAGAAAGGGAGAGAAGAAAAAGCCGGAGAGTTTTTGTGTATTTATAGACTCTCTTTGTTTTGGTTTAGTCTATAGACTCTCGTGATTAATAATACCATTAGGCGTTTTTGTTTTTGTTTTTGTTTTTGTTATTGTTAATAACCATCCATGTTGGGTTTATTTACCCAAACATGTCATCATATTTTTCAATGGACGACCAATAACAAGCCTTTTTATTTTAATAAAGTAGTAAGTGATGAGTTTGCCACTACTCATAATTTGTTTTCCAAATATAAAATTCTTAAACACATATTTTATTTGATGAAAACGAATTTGGTCCGGTTGTTGTTAGAAGAAGCACATATTGAAATTATGGTATTCTTATTCATTTTTTCTTTTAAAAATCTTAAGGTAATTTATCATAAACTAAATTTTTATTGTTTAGCCAGACGAAAATAAAGTTATATTTTATATCTCATAAAAAAATCAAGACTGGATTAATCGTTGATATTATTTCACTGAAGATTAGTTATGTCTTGTCCAGAACACCTCCGAGTATATATATATATATATATATATATATATATCAAATAACCACATTGATTTTGTCCAAAACACCTCCGAGTATATATATACATAAAGAGATCATCTATCGTAACTTTATTATAAGATAATATAATTAAATGAGTTAATCCTGGCCACTTCTATATTTGTGAAAATTACAATTTTTTAATCAAATAACCACAGTGATTATTTATCTGCCAAACTCCATTATAAGTTGATTTTTTTTTTTTTTTACAAAACGATGCACTATATCATCACATCAGTTACTTTTATTGTTATTATTATTATTATTATGATGATGATGGATCTTTGTAGTATTTTATAAAACATTGTGCTATTTCATTACAATCTTTATCTTTGTATGTAACATGATGTTTATTAATCTATAGGAGAAACATATGGTGGTTCCTTATATATTTTTCTTCATCTGACCAAGTTAACTCTTAAGAAAATTATACTATATATATGATATACATGCAAGAAAATAAAACAATTCTCTCAATGAGTTATTGGTATGGCATGTGGAATCTTGTTGTAATCAATGTTTGAACTTAACTTTTTCATTTTTCAAACCTGCGTTCCAAGTTAATTCACGTAATCAAATCTCAATCTGGATTACGTAGAATCACGAGAATCGATTTATTTATATGCACAATTTAGTTTTCAATTATATATATATGTATATTTTACTTTTCAATCTTTGTTATTGCATGAAGGGAAATGATTTTTTTTTTTGAGGAAGTAAAACTTTATAAACTTTAAAAAAATCTTTGGCTGATTTTAAAACGACAAAAATAAGAAAAGACCATCAGATTCACCATATCCAACGGCTTTAAATTCAACTACTTTAGTTTTTCTCTCTTTTTTGTCTTTTCTTTTCACAAAATGTGTCGATCGTTATGGGATTCTAAATTTATAACGGTAGAACGTTGGTTGTTACCATGAAACAAGCAAGCCCGTCAATGAACACGTGGCAATGACTCAAAAGAAGCGTAGACGACACGTGTTGAAGTGAAATGTCGACGCGTCCACGTGTCAGCTGGGCCTTGGATGGAATCTTTACGCTAAAAAAGGCAACAAAGGAACTGGCTCTTTTTTTTATCCCTTTTTGTTTTTCTCGGCCACATACATAATCCTCGCTTTACAACATTCGCGATATAATTTTTTTTTTTTTTGTCGTCTATTCGCGATATAAATAATTATTTTCCCAATTTATTAAAAATAAATATTAACAAATAAATTGAAATTGTGGAGGGTGTGATCACGTGGACGTGGTAAAAGTTTGTAAGGTGGGCTTTGGGCCGCGGGGGTCTTGTGTGTGACTAGGGTGAGAAAAGTGTTAGTCACGTGGATCTTGGAGGGCTAAAAGGTAAATAACGGAATCACAAGTTTTTTAGTTGAGAATTGAAACTAATAGTTAACGGCAGAAACGGTGTTTGTTGGAAAACAAGAAAAGTGTTAAAAAAAAAAAAATCACAGGCTGTTTTAACGTTTGTGTGGGTCCCGGTCGTGAGACTAAATTAAACGGCTGTGATTTGCTCTCATTTGCCTCGTCGTTGTGCTTCACTGAAATGGTATATTCTTCATTTTCTTCCTGGAAATTGATGAATACACTAGAGTGTATTCAAACAAGAAATTTTAAACCACTTGCATTAAATTAGAAGTTACTGCGCTAGTAAGTTGAAAATATACAATCTTATAACAGTTTAAATTGATTTAATAAAAAAATCAAGTGGAATTTGTTGGTTAAAAATACATAAAATATAATTTTTATGATTTAAAGATCAGATTTTAGAAAATTTTAACCCAATCACAATTTTTATCATTTACCAAAATTCATCAAAATCATTTAAAGTTTTACTAAAACTCGAGTGACTTCAAAATTTTGGTTGAATACACCCCAATCGTTCTATTGTATCAATATATATATATATGTCAACCACTATATTTGATTTTGAAAATACAAAATTTAGTTGTATACCCTAATTATCTGGGAACGAAAAAAGGAGCGACGTAAAAATAATCAAAACCCACAATTTTTGAGCTAAGAATTTTGTTTCGTGTGTAAACCGTGGAGGCTTTGTCGCGTTTATCACAGAAGCTGTACTTTATGACGAGTCACGAAGACATAAGTCTCAGATCTGACAACAACGAATCTTCTTTCGAGTTTGCCTAAAAACAATTGAAATTGTCTACTCATTCTAGACAAATTGTACGCTTTGCGTATATCTTTAATTATCATTTCTAAAGAATAAACAATGTCTAGAATTGCGTCATTAACGTAGTCATGCACTCGTAAGTAATGTTATTCGCATTTATTGTTTAAACTATGCATGATTTGACAATTCCTGTAATTCTATTCAAACAAGTTAAATTAAACAAAAACAAGGAGTTGAAAATTCATGGTATTATATCAGCTATAATTATAAAGCTTCATTTTTAATTGTTTAGTTTAATTTATAATCATGCGGGAAATATAATAATATGTTGAATTTTATATATTACATTATTACTACAAGACGGTGCCTACCGAACTCATAATGATTTTATTATTGGTGGGTTTTTCAGTTATAATCTTATTACAAATCGTATTTGTAACTATTGAATACTACACACGAGGGAAGAGACCATTTTTATTTTTGAAAATGTGAAGTTTTGTAGAATCAATGTAAATTTTAATATTGTTGTTTGACATCGTTTTCTTTTGTTTGTGATGCTATTGTTTTCCAAATGTTTGTGTGAAATATGCATTATCAAAAAGTCAATCTTAATTAATCATATACTAATACAAACACATTAGATTGATGAAAGGTATTAGCAGGGGCGGATATAATCATAAATTTTACGTAGGGTATTATTACAAATATTTATAAAATTAAGTTATTTTGAAAATTTTAAAAGAGGTATTATCGCAAATCTCTAAAGAAATACGATAGTTACAAAACTTTTGGGGACAACTTGCCCAGACAAACCATACCTGAGTATTAGTCCGGTGGCCAACCTAAAATCATTACCGTTAACAGAATCCAACAAATCAAACTGAACTGAAAATACAAAACATGTATAACCCAATTCACACAAGCCTACAAATCTTCTTCTTCTTTTGAATTAAAGACAAAAAAAAAACAGCCCAATATTTAACAACAGTAAAATGAATCAAACTAAAACCGAGCTGAAATAGCTTAGTTAAGTTTGAATTTAGTCATAGTTCCACTGAACGAATTAACCGAAAAAAACGAACAAAGATGAACGCAAGAGATAACTATCCAATGAGAAGACCCAACTTCGAAGTTATTCTTAAATAGTTATACCAAACTTCGAAGTTAGTCGTAGTCAAAGAAAACATGTTTGGAGTTGTACCATTGAACCAAACAACTTAATACCAAGCCACCGCTATGAAATAATATTCACAACAACTTTGAAAATTAAGATCAGACCACCCATTTAAAGATATCGAGAGCATGTTCTATTCGATACGGGCAGGAAAAACGGTATTCTTTTCTTAAAAGAGTAATATTGTTATTGGTTGTTTGTCAATTCAATTTAAATCCAAATTAAATATAGATTATATTGGCCCTAGAATTTTGACATGTGTAGATAGCAAATCAAACTTACTTTATTGATCATTACATAGAATTGAATTAAGATATTCTATGAAAATATTATTTCTTTAATTCTTATAAGAGAATGTCCTTGCATAATATGGATTCCAAACATTCATGATCTTGATGTAAATGAGTAGAATTACTTAGATCTTAATGTAAATGAGTAGAATTACTTAACCCTAGCTCTATTGGTAAACTCTCTCTCCAGTAATTCTGAAAGATGTTCCAGTAGAGCGATAAGAGAAAATTAAAGAGGGTAAGCACTCGCGCAACAACATAATCTCATGGTTTTTTTCTTCTAGGGAAATCATATTTTTATCGAGAATATACATACACATGCAAACAAAAAAATATACTCGTTAGCCTTGGTTTGATGAGGGGCCTAATAGATCTCAAGCATTTTTTTTCTAGATATGTCCAATTCTTGTGTCACACCAAAATCTAACGTACATTACCTACTCATGAAATCACAAAGAGAGATCTAGTGGCCTGAGTTTACCAAACCGCTTCCCAATCTAACTTCCACTAGAATCTCAATTTACAAAAAAAAAAGAAAAAAATCTCTTTTTATTTGAGTATTTTGAGTGTTGATTTCGTAGTTTTTTTTTTTTTTTTTTGTCATTGTCGATGTGGAACGAGGACGGCTACGAAATTACCCCTAGAGAAATATAAGGGATAAATGTCCATCAAATATTAATAATACGAAAGTAAAAGCCTAAGAAGTAGATTATTAGTAGCCCATGGGCCTGATAGTGTTGGTTGTTTGCCTCTAAAGTGAGGCGCACTCTCACAAAGTCAAAGATTGGTTGTTGAAGGGCAATGTATCTCACAAACTTGGTAGACATATGTCAAAACCGATATTTGTCTAACACTATTTACCGTTGTTGTCAATCCACTACACACGTTAGACTACGTGTATTGATTAATTACACAAACAAAATGAATATATATATATATAACCTAACCTGGTTTGGTGATTTATTGGTTTTGCTGTGTTTAATGTTCTCTGCCATATAAAACAAAAGAGTATGCATGCTTTGAGATTTGATTTAAAATCTGTCTGTCGTTGGGTCAGTTCATTAGTCGATGGTAAAAGACCAATTCCTCATGCTATTTGAGTCCATTACAATTTTGTTTTGTAGATTATTGTATGACAGGCAACTTTTTTTTCCCCACCTAATATGTATTCACTAACGCCTTTCGATGGAATGATCCAGCTTCGACACGTGAGTTAACAGCATATATTTTTTTGTGCTAGTGAATTGAACTAATTTCTATTGACCAAAAACATATCTTATATCTCCTTCTTTAAAATTTTAGTGCACACAACTAAGTACACTCCAAGTCTCCAACACATTCTTTTTTTTTCTATTAATTTAAATTGTTTTTCATATCGTCTAGATTTTATTTTTAAAAAACAGAGAAATACGTGATAATACTACAGTTGTGGATGGAATAACTAGATATCTCCACAAACATAACAAGGATAACAAATCTCTAATAAACATGGGAACTAAAGCGAAATTGAATAACAAAGAAGGACTAAAACTTATACATGAACAAATTAGACTTGCCAATAGAACTCTCTAAATCTTAAATGGTCAAAGTCAACCACAGCTAACGAAACAAGTTCGCTAGAAGCTAACAAAACCTCCTATAGGGAAATTTTAATACTTATCAAATAACTAAGCTTAGATTTCAAATCCAGCCAGGACGAAGCAACCCATTGTAAAGATAACTCAGAATTCTTTTAGAAACGGCGATGTCGATTCACGACAATACACGTTGTTAGAATCCCTCGATATGATTAGACCTTGAAGTATTTAATGTAGAGATATATTATTTAGACCTTTGATATGATTAGACCTTGAAGTATTTAATGTAGAGATAAGGAGAGATCTCTTTTACATTTTCAGTTATAATTTTCCAATTTTCTTTTAAGGTAAATAACAGATGTATAATAAATAAAACTATTTTTTGATAAACAATAGGAATTCAAAAACATTTCACTTATAATCTATACGTAAAACCATCTATTAAACTAATACAAAGTTTATTCATAATTCATTCATCTCAAATAGAGTTGTAAGTATAGGTTGTGACAACTGTCAAACCTTGAATTCAGAATATCATAACATCTTTAAAATACATGTGTCCCCAAGAATGATCAACTTGCATGTGATGTTATGTCACAATACACGTTAAAGACAATTTATTTTCAAAAATGAAGATTTCATTTATGCAATAATTAATTGATAGACAAATTGCTGGAAAACAAAAGACAAAATTATACCGACATGAAGTGTATCTTGCACAAAAAAGAAGAAGAAGATAAACTGGTCTTTTGGAATGTAGAAAATGGCCAATCCCAATTCAAAAGGTGGTTGCCTTTTTGGCTACTTATCATTCCAACGACTGTCCCAAATCGGCTTATAAATAAATAAAATTAGAGACATAGCATTCCTCTTCAGTGTATTTTTTGGATAAATTATTTAGTTGAAAAATATATAGATATACATATATATATTTTTTTCTGAGAAAGGTTTCAAAAGAAATTTATATCCCTATACCACCATATATCCCACTTGCAATTGTGGATACTATAGATAAGCTAGGTGGATTATTGAATATAGTGTTTCAATGGAAATTTAAAATAAAATTCAGTGTTATTCAGTTATTTATTTGATGAATTATATAAAAATAAATTGTCATTGGATTATGTATTTTGAAATACATTTAAAACAACTGTTATTCAATATTAATTTAATTTAATTGTGTTTGGATTATAATGTATTTAATGTGTTTTCTTACCTAAAATATGTGTTAACAAAATACCACTATTTTACCAGATATTTCAAAATACATCTCAAATTAAAAAAATAGATATATTTTTTAAAACCTAATTGAATAACACTTAAGTAGTGTTTAAATTAACTTTATTTTCACGTACCATTTTATTTATTAAATGAATAGAAAATTAAGCAAATGATTTTTTTAAATTAACTAAATATTTTTTTTTTCAAAAATATGAAATCTTTCATTTAGCTTGTACATAATTGTAAATTTCTATATAATAATATAAACATGTTATACATATTGTTTTTATATTAAAAGTTTGTATTTAGGTCTTTTAAAAAACCATTTACCTAATTTTGTCCTCAGAACTTGTCGTTTACTACATTGATTATTCTTTTTAAAAGTGCATGCTAAAAGAAAAGAAATTAATGAAATATTATTGAAAAAATATAGATAAACCGGTCAACCACATTTATATTCTTCTACAAGTTGGATATATTGAGTATTCTTATTCATCACAACAAACAAAACATCATTGGAGAAAACTCTAACCACAAGTTTATTTTATAACTCTAAAAGTTTGCACTTATATATGAGGATTTTTTTTTCTGTGAACATAAATATGTATAAATATATATACATACATATATATATATATATTAATAAATTTAAAAGGATATTGTTTCCCTAAAAAAATCAAAGAGAGTTCAGCTTCTTCATAATGTAGAAGATAAGATGATGAAATAGACCACTGTCCACTGGTCTTTAATTTGCTTAACCTAATGCAGGTAACAGGGGGAGAAATCTTTTTAAAAGTTTTCTTAATACTATTTTTCGTTACTCTATATTCCTAAAAAGAAATCCCATAAAAATGGCTTAAGACATTTCACGAAATGCACGAAACGGCCAAATGAGTCTTTTATTTTTCGCTGCACAAATCATTATTATTTGACATCATTGCACACATCATTTTTCACCTACAAGTTTGATATCTCTACTTTTTTTTTTTTGGAGAACGAAAACACTTACAATGAAAGAAGAACATTTTGATTTCATCCTAATGCGACTAGACGAATGTTGTTTTATTGCTATATAATTTGGGTTCACAACTAGTCGTGTGTGTTTGGAGCAAAACGATTTATGTTTCGTATGCTACACAAATATTATTAACTACTTTCCAATCTAAGAAGTACTTATAAAACAAAGGTACGCATAACAACCTTGGATCAGTCGGGTTGACCTGGACAGTGGACACCAACGCCAATATATATATATATATATATATCACAAAAATTATTCTCTTAATAAGTAACGACGCCTTCTCTTTCATTTCTCTATATTAACCCTCTCAAAACAGAGAGACCAAACTTTTCCATTTGATTCAACTTAACTTTCAAACATTTCCTTTTGAGTTCGTTGAAAATGTCTGAGAACGAAGTCACGGATCCTCGTATCCAAGGCATCAAAACTAAGATCCGTGTCGTTCCAGATTTTCCCAAGAAAGGTAGTTTTTCTTATTTTTATTTTGCTTAAACCCAAAAAAGTTCATTTTTTTTGTCCTCTCTATTTCTTATCACAATCTCTGATTTCTTCACCCCAGAAGTTCCCTACCTTACTTCGAACTTTCTTGTGACTCTGATCTGCGAATTTATAGAACATTTTAGGATCTTTAAACCCAACAACAACAACAACAACAACAATTTTATTATTATTTAAGATATATACTTTTAGAAAATTGTAATATTGTGGGCATAAAAAATGTTTTAAGAGAATTGTAATATTGTGGGCATAAAAAATGTTTTAAGAAAATTGTAATATTGTGGTCATCACGGTAAATTCCTATTTATCATGACTAGTGAACTTATGGATACAATGCACGTGATTAAAAATGTATTCATATTAATAGGAAAGATAATGCGAAAATTTCAGGAATAATGTTCCAAGACATAACAACACTGCTGCTAGATCCTAAAGCCTTTAAAGACACTATCGATCTGTTTGTTGAGAGGTATCGAGAAATGAACATCTCGGTGGTCGCAGGTAACTCTTTTAACATATATTTCATGTAAATGTCAAAAAGTTAATTGCCTTATTTTATTTTAATATATTTTTAAACATCGTGTGGACAATATATATATATATATATATAAAGATGTATTTATTTAACTATGTTGATGTATTTAATTTAATAAGATTGGCTGAAGTTGATTTATATTGTTTGGAATCATGATTATTAGACTATTGTGTCATAGTGGTAAGAATGTTGGCGTCAAGAGTATCAATTTCATGTATATTTTTTTTTTCTATATGAAAATTAAACCTTAACCAGGCCAAAATGTAAACTTTAACATGAAAAAATCAAAACGAGAGAAGGAAAAAAACAAACAAACTGAAATTCAGTTGAACACGAAATGAAATTCAATTTCAACAAAGTTCTTGCATTTTACAAATTGAAATATATATACCAGAGAAAATCTGATTAGACATTCTTAGAGCATAAGTGGTGGAATCTTGTTTGGATAAATGGGTGGTTTAGTTATGGATGCCATTTTTTTAAAAGGGTCGGCCCCTAAATAAAGCTTAATTTATATTTTATTTATTCTCATCATTGTTATCCAATGGCTCTCTTTATTTCTATGTTGGGTGATGGTAAACAGATATTTCCTCTTATTTTATTATTATCAACTTCTGTTTTTTTTTTTTTTTTTTACGTATTTCTCTAGATACTTTTTTTTCCTTACGACTTTTTGTTATGTTTGAGTTGTAGATATAATTGTTTTTGTGAGTCAAGATTTTTTTAGTGCATTATCTAAATTTTAAAGCCTCTTAACACCAATGTGAATAAGAAAACCACTTATAGTAAAAATCATGGTGTTTCTGGCTCATAAACGATTATCAATGAATGATATTGATTCATAATTCTTATGTATATGTTTGGGGTTCCTCACTTTCGTTGTGAGATTCATAAGAAAAAACGAATGGAACTTTATTGTTGGTCTGTAATCTCACACCACACCTAGTTTTGCTTCCCTTATGATGCCCAATATAGTCCGTTGTAGTTTGTATCATCTGCGTCTTGTACTCTAGAATCTGTCTCTGGCGTTTGATCTATCCAAAAGACTCAATTCTCTGTACATTTTTTTCGTTAAAGCTAAATACTTTTGACTTTGCCTCTTCCTTTACAAGAATGTTTTCAAGGAATCTTCTTTAAAATTCCGAGAATTAGGGCTTCTCGTGGGTGGCTTTACATGCACGTAATGTGGTAGTGTCCTAATTGCTATCGCATATAGATTCATTAAAATTATAATTTTGTTGAACCATCATATTTTTTTCTTCCTCTTTATGTATAGGTATAGAAGCTCGCGGTTTCATATTCGGCCCACCCATCGCATTAGCCATTGGAGCAAAATTCGTTCCCCTTCGTAAACCCAAGAAATTGCCTGGTGAATCCAAACGTTTATAAATAACACATACATAAACATATATATATAATATTATTTTCATATACTGAAAGGAATATTTTAAGTAAAAGTATTGTTGATTAAGGTTTAACAAATCAAGTATGGGGATTTAACTATATGATTCAAAATCAGGCGAAATAATATTTGAAGAGTATGAGTTGGAATACGGAAGTGACCGGCTGGAAATCCAAGTCGGAGCTGTGGATTCCGGCGATAGAGCATTGGTCGTCGATGATCTTATTGCTACTGGCGGTACTCTTTGTGCCGCCATGAATTTGCTCGGTAAATATTTTTCATTTACAAAATGATATTAATTTAAGAGCTGAAATATTAAATACATATATATGTAGAATTTGCTCGGTAATTTTTTTTTTTTTATAAACTCTTCTCTTGTTATTCAGGTCACGATTGAAAAAAAAACATTATTTTCTTTTGAGTTGTTGGTTGACCAGAAAACAGTTAGGAGTTTTTTTTTCAATTGATTCAAAATGTTTGCCACTTTTCTAAATACAAAAAAACTTTACCAAGATAAAACTTTCTTAGAAAATGAAACATATATTAAATAAAATGGAGAAATCCTGAAATATTACAAAGGTTTTATTTTCAAAATACAACAATTTTGACCAAAGCGAATCAATAAACTCAAACATTTTCACTAATTTTGATGACTATTGTGGGACTATATATGTTAGAGCGAGCTGGAGCAGAAGTCGTTGAATGTGCATGCGTTATCGAGTTACCCGAATTAAAGGTATAAGTTATAGTTACTTTCATAATTATATTATTATTATTATTATTTTTTTTTTTCTGTGGGCAAACTTTTATAAGTACATCTATAGTAAGATATTTAGGTACCTGAATATTTTGTTTTGCTGGGCAAACTTCGAGAATAAAAATTTGCAGGGAAGGGAGACACTCGAGGGAAAGCCACTGTATGTGCTCGTTGAGTATCGATGATATGGTTATTTATCACGTTGCTATTTTTAATTGGAGAAAATTAACGAGTGACAGAGCAAAAAACCTTCTTCTTGGCTGGTTTAGATTAATTTGGATCAATTACAGGTTAATTTATGATTTAAACTCTTGAAATATGCGATTAATCCGTGAAGATTAATAGATTATACGATTAAATTTTCAATTTTCCAAAACTTTTTGTTTCATCTATATACTAGAACCTCTATAAATTAATAAATATTATAAAATAATAAAATTTATAGTTCTAATTCGACCTAATATAAAACTTATCTAATTTCGATAAAATAATAAATAATAATTTTTTAAAAACTTTTATGTAAATATATGGTTCTAATAATATTATAAATTAATAATCATATAATATATATATGAAGATAATATATTAATTTACTATTTTAATATTCCTGTTAACATTAAATGTTCTTAAATCTCAATTTCAATTTTATTATATCAAACAATTGTTTTATTTATTTTTAAATAACTATATTGTAGTATAGTTTATAAGTTTATAACTTATCTTTTATACATCCAATATACTTTCATCTTATGAATATGTATCATCTATATTTTATCCTTTTAATAAACTTTAAATTTAATATATAATATTAACATAAATTTACGTTATGAATATTTATTATTTATATTTTAATCATTTTAATAAATTTTAAAATCTTTTATATGTGATTATTAATCATAAATTTGAATTTGTGTATATCATTTGCATAATTGAATTCATATAGTGTTTGTTATTCATGTTTAAAAAATATTTTTGCTTGTAAATATCAAACTTTCAAAATTAAATCAAATGATTTCAATCTAAATTTAGTATAATATTAAGGTAAATAAGATCAAATTATCTAATCTTATTCTAAAATTTAAATGATTAAAATTCAAATAAATTTCTATAAATTTATATTTATTAATTTATACTATAAATTATTATTTATTAATTTATACTATAATTTATATACAGTTTTTTTGCCTATTTCTAAAAACCTAATTATATAATTAACCCAAAACTATAATTTAAAATAGTTCATGAGTTCATCTTACATGTAAACACCAAAATAAATAAATAAAATTTACCCGCATCTTCTCCTAACTAATCAAGACTATTACGCATGCCTCTAATTACTATTTAAATTGTATAAAATGCCTGTAAAGCTGATTCCCGCTAATATTCTTGGTCACAAACTCCAAAAGTTATAAAATTATAATGGTACGTAAACTAGGATAAATCTAAGTACCAAACGCACGCTTTTTATCTGATGTTGCCGCCTTAGAAGAAAGCACATTCTCACATTGTAGATATATTTGAACAACTGCAATTTTTTTTAAAGAAATCATAATATATATTATTGGTGTTATTAAATATCTTAACTTTCACATCAAATTGAACGAAGACAATTATATTTCTTCTTTTAGTTTCGGCACTTTCTCATTTCCTTTCCTCTTCTTTGAAGTTTTGCTTACCACAACTACCTTTTATAAATGAAAATATAAACAATATTAAAACTATAAATATCTTCTTCAATCTCCTCTATTATCTAGCAAATGGAGACACATAACATTTTTTTTAACTGCTTGAGTTTCTCAAACATATAGTTACCATCCAAAACCAAGTGTTGGGGAATTAAGATGATAAAGGAAAATTGCAAAATAATTTCAAAGTAACCAATGTTTGCAAAATTGTTTTATCAAAAAAATCCACAATATTGTTTTATCAGAAAAAAAAAACAGTGAAAAATAATAATATCAATTGCCTCATCTCGTATATATTTATCTGGTGATGACAATTCTTACTCTGAAATTTTTTCTAAGTATCAGAGATTTCAGTTTCATTCAAAATCATGAAAGCTTGATCTAAACCTAACCTCTATCTCCGATCTGCATCTCCCTGATTATGAATCATCATCCTCACTACAATTTCTGAGATTTTCTTCTTCTAAATCGGCGGCGATGCCTTTGACAAGGTCAAAAAGTCTTCCGGCGACGGAGAACGGTGGATCGAATCAAGAGAAGATGCAATCAGGAAGATCAGTGGCTGGGATTCTCTATAAATGGACTAATTACGGCAAAGGATGGAGATCTAGATGGTTCCTTCTCCGCGATGAAATCTTATCTTATTCAAAGATTCGAAGACCGGAGAATGTAAATATCTTATCATCTTCAGATGATTTCAGGTTAATCGGAGATATTTCTACTGATCGTCTCTTGAGAATGAATAGTTGTAGTGGTCGTGGTCATCGTAAACATCATAAAACTATCGGCATTGTTCATCTCAAGGTATATATAACTAAACACATTCATTATTGTAAATAAATCTTGAAATTAATTTACAACTGAGCTTAGATTATACATTTTTCATGATTTATTTGTTTCCCTTAATAATTTTACAATCATAGTTTACAGTAAAGAATCCTAAATTTGACTTCTCTGATATCGAAGAGTTTTATTAACTTAGGGATCAAAGGTTTGGAACTTCCGAGGTTTATAAAAAAGAAAAAAAACTTGTTCTTCATTATATTTGCTTCTTGTTCTTTTATGCTTTTTTATTTCTTGTTGTGATTATAGTTAGAGAGACCCCTCTCTAGTTTCATTATAAAGTTTGCTTTTTTAACTTACTGCTTATCTGTAGTGGGCCATATCTGCAGTACTAGGGTGGTAGGGTCTCTAAAGTTTTAAAGTTCATTACAGATAAACCAAATAGCCAAATTCCAAATATTTTTTTTTTTGGTTTTGTGTCTACTATAGTCTAGTTTTGCAGGACCAGGTTCTCAGTTTTGTTGAATACATTTTTACATCAGTATTAAGTTTGATTTATATTGTAGAGAAGGTAAGAATTGTGGGAAAATTTTCATCTTTGGTTACATTAAGGAATTTTATCACTTGATTTTCTTTCCAGGCATGGGTCTGATTAGTGAGTTCTTTTGATTTGTTTTGGTAGCACCTATACGAAGATATGATTTTTTTTTTTTGTTTCTTTGCCATCTTATACTTGGACAATAACTGAGTTGTAAGATATATTCCTTTTGTCATTGACCAGTAGGTTTAGTTTTATTTTTTTCATGGAGTTTTAACATGATTGGTGAATGATAGGTATAGCTAGTCCGTAAGAAATAATGAAGTGTGGATAAATAATTTAATAATGGAGTTTGGCTGTGTCTGTATGGGAGCTGAAGGCCACCCTCTTGAGGATTTTCTAGCTGTATATTTTTGTTTAATTGTTTGAATTCTATTTGTTTAATTCAAATACTCCAAAGCTTATCCAGACATAAGCTTTGTCTGATTTTTTTTTCCGGGTAACTGCATTCTTATGTGTTTGTTTTCAATTTGTTCGTTGGAACATTGAACTTGTGATTGTTGATTGTTCAAAGATCGTTTTTGAACATGAAAGCCTCTAATTTGATCTCAATTTGTCTACTTTTATTATTTTTGGAAAAAATGTCCTTGTTTGAGGGCTTTAAGCTTGTAATTAGATGAGTATCATTCCATTCTTTTATTTTCCAGCAGGTTTCATCTTACCGAGAAGGCAAATCTGATCATAGAAAGTTTTATATATTTACTGCAACCAAGACTCTGCATCTGAGGACTGATTCTAGAAGTGACAGAGCAGCATGGTTACAAGCTTTAGCATCTACCAAAGGCATCTCTCCTCTCCAGTCACTTAGTGGGGATTTCTCCTTCACATCGCGTAAGGATTTATTTATATCTTCGGAGAGACTAAAGAAACGGTTGCGTGAAGCTGGTATGAACGAGAGTCTTGTAAAAGAGTGTGAAGAGATCGTGGATTCAGAGTTCCCCAAAGCTCAAGAACAAATTAAACTTCTCCATGAAGAACGGATGAAGTTGCTTGATGCATTGAAGCAGCTTAAGGTAAAGCTGAATTTTTTCTTTTCTTCTACGAATTTTTTTTTTGATTAGGTTAAGCTGCTTAACGTTAGGCTTGCTCATTGTTTCCTGTCAAATAATGGCTTAATGTTCAATAGCTTTACGGTGGTAACACCTGAGCATATGCACAAAAGCATGCTACCTATATTTCTCAACTTGCTATTTGGGAATTTATTTGAATGTATGCTTACATTTTTTGTCACTATTCATGAAGATATTTTCTTCTTTCAGTTAATAACTTCAGAATTTTGTAAATCTATGCCGAGGCATAACACACATTATGTATCATGAATTCATGCATCAAAAACTTAAATGTCATGTGATGGTATTTTTGCATCTTGAAAAAGATCTCCCTCTGTTTTTGGTAACTTGTCAACTGTCAAGGATTATTTTATTTCACATGCATGCGGCTATATCCATGTTGGCTATTCGACAATGGGAGCTTCTTTGTATACAGATGGCTAACCTTGAAGCTGAAACCTCAGGGATCCACAACAATGCCTACCAACTAACAAATCATAAGTACTCCAGCTTAGGACGTGGAAAATATAGTGGTACACACAATTTCTGCCACTTAATTGTTCTTCTATTCACTGCATCTCTGTTTCTATTTCTCTGTTTCAGTCCTGCCATTAAATTTCCACTAAACAAGCTGCCTAGGATCACTTTAAAGCAGGATAGAACCATAATTTTCTGTTATATTTTATTATTTGACGTCTTAATGTTCTCTTCTTACTGGAATTGCGTAGAGCTTACTGTGTTGTTTTGCTTGACATTATTTAGTTTCTAGAATGCAGTACAAGTGCTTCATCTGATAGTAAACAAGAGTTTGAGGATATCTCTGAGGAAGATGAGCCTTCTTTCCATGACTCAAAGGAGTCTTTTGGTGAACCTGATCTTGGTTCTGTGGACATGCATTTCAAAAGACGAACAAAGCTTCCTGATCCAGCAGAGAAAGAGAGAGGTGTCAGTCTCTGGTCTATGATCAAGGACAATGTAGGAAAGGATCTCACACGAGTTTGTCTTCCTGTTTATTTCAATGAACCAATATCATCCCTTCAAAAGTGTTTTGAAGACGTGGAGTACTCTTATCTCTTGGACCAAGCATTTGAATACGGAAAATCCGTAAGTGGCTTAAAAAACTACTCTAAAATTTGTTGAGAAATTTGCTAACCGTCTGTAATTTGCAAATGCTAACATTTCTCTCGTCTATACTTATGTTTACTTCCAACTACTAAGGTTATGAAGGTTTTGAAAAACCTTCTATGCTTTTGCTGCCTGATATGATATCTGGTCTATACTTGTTTTTTTTTTTCCTTTTTTTTTTTGTTGAATTGATATCTCATCATGTTGTATTAACAGTGTTTTTCATCATCAGGGGAACAGTCTCCTTAGAGCCCTGAATGTTGCTGCTTTTGCGGTCTCTGGTTATTCTTCCACTGAAGGACGGCACTGTAAACCTTTCAACCCTTTGCTTGGAGAAACTTATGAAGCCAAATTTCCTGAAAAGGGAGTTCGTTTCTTCTCTGAGAAGGTAATCTCAACACGAACTCTTTTTTTAACTGAAGTTTTGATGAGCTGAACTTAAATTTCAATTTTCCTATGATTAAAGGTTAATAAGAAAAAAAAAATTAGTGATTCGTGCAGACACTCCCTGATTCAAGAGAGCTCTAAACATGTTAATTTGCATGTAACTGACACTCAGCTACACTCATATCCACATTTGAAAAAAATTGAAACATCTGGAGAAAAGATAATATAAGAATCTTTTCTTTAGATGTTTGGCATATAATTTGTACGCGGAATTGTGTTCTGATAATAGGTCAGCCACCATCCAACAGTTATCGCCTGCCATTGCGAAGGTAAAGGGTGGAAGTTCTGGGGAGACACAAACCTCAGGTCGAAGTTCTGGGGGAGATCGATTCAACTTGAACCTGTTGGAATCTTGACTCTTGAGTTTGATGATGGAGAGATTTTCCAGTGGAGCAAAGTATGTATATCATGTTAACTACAAATCTTCTGTCCTTTTCCATATTTTATTTCCTTTCACTTAGACTGATAACTCTATTTTAGGTAACAACAACTATATACAATATCCTTCTCGGTAAGCTATACTGTGATCACCATGGGACAATGCAAATCCGTGGGAATCACGAATATTCTTGTACTCTCAAATTCAAGAAGCAATCTATTCTCGATAGAAATCCCCACCAGGTGATTTCACAGATATACACATTGTAAATAGTTTTCAATCTATGAGTCTTGAATACCTGAAATAACTTCATAATCAAATATATATATATATATATATGTGCAGGTTAATGGTTTCGTAGAAGATGTAACTGGGAAAAAGGCTGCTACCGTATTTGGTAAATGGGATGATAGCCTTTACTATGTTGCTGGTGATGAGCTCAACAAGGCAAGCGCTTCACTGCTGTGGAAAGCGACAAAGCCACCACTTAATGTCACTAGATACAACTTAACATCATTCGCGATCACGTTAAATGAATTGACACCTGGTTTGGAGGTAATAATATTACAATCTGTTGCTTCGGGTTTTATTTATAAACACTGGTTTTGGATTTCTGCTATACCTTAATCTTGTTTTAGTAGATGTCTGACATTTTCGTAATTTTGTTAATTTGGTTTAAGGAAAAGCTTCCTCCAACAAACTCTAGGCTGAGACCAGATCAACGGCACTTGGAGAACGGTGAATATGAGAAGGCAAATGAAGAGAAACAACGATTGGAGAGAAGACAAACAATGGTATGCAAAGTATCTCAACACTAATCCTCTGGTCCATGAACTCACAAACTGTAAATTGATTTTTATTCTGCAGTCACGGAAGATTCAGGAAAGTGGGTGGAAACCAAGATGGTTCGAGCCACAAGGAGATATAGAAAGCTACAAGTATACAGGTGGTTATTGGGAAGCACGAGACGAAAGGAGTTGGGATGATTGCCCCAACATATTCGGAGAAATCACTGAAGAGGTTACAGATAATACCTAAGTTGAGGTATTGGTATTATCAAAAGTTGTGATTTGGTTTACACTTCAAGAAATTATATTGTTATGGTTCAGGGATAAGGATGACCTTGAGCCACGCTTCTACCTTGCGTTAGAGATCATCGCTCTCGACAATGAACATGTCTCGATATAATTAATATTTTTCAGTTTTTTTTTTTTGTTGGTTTCAAGGGGTCGTATAAAGATGGTTTACAGAGCCTCACTGTAAAGGTCACTGAGAGAAATGTAGTGTGATTCGAACATTTGAACAAAATATTCAATGTGATCTATTCGTAATTAATTCAATACGAAGGAAGCTATTGAAATTTTTGATCTACCTTCTCAACAATGTTGGCAACATCATCTTTACTTGCAACAAAAAGGTTATGTCTTAATTTTTGGGCAGTGAAGCATATTCAAAGCAAATTATTGTCTTTCACGCATCCAATATATTTTTATGCATATCAATCGACTCTCCTAATTCATGCATTTTGAAACCAAATATTAATGGCATGAAACAAAATGTGTGCTGCGTTATGTTATTGGTACTACACATACCCTTCCATTGGAAAATGTTTGTTGGTTTTATTATATTTAACCGTATATAACCATAATTATATTAAGTATAATCGTTTTAACCGCATGTTATATGATTAAGGTTAAAATTAATCTAAAGTTGTAACCAATATTGATGGTTAATTAACTGTAATAATTGTAGCTGTGGTTGTGTAGGACACTTAGCACACAAGACATTACACTTACCATTTGGTCCATTTCATCAGAAATAAGTGATACCCGAGCAACCCCTCTAAACCGCAACACTGTCCATGATTTTGAATAGTAGATTAAAATCTCTCTTGCTTTTCCATTTTTAGGAAGCATATTAATCATGGATATTAATTTTCCTATAAATTATGGAGATTAAAATATCAATTATTCTCGAGTTTTTACTGTAATATCTTGTACTTAACAGCTTAGCCACCCATACATGCTTTTAGTTGACAAGAAAACAACTCGAATTTTTATGGACTTTGGGGATAGTTTGGGCTTTGTTATGAAATTCTCTAATTAGAAAAAAATTTCTTCATAATGATATTAGTTATGTAACTAAAATGTAACTATCAAAATTATATATGTACATCTACCGTACCCTTGGTCTCAGAGTAAGTAACAATATCACAATCATGTTTCTACACAAATTTCATCCTTTTGTTTTTTTGGGTCAACTTAAAGACGTGTTTCTCGTCGGCCAAGATTAGATATTTTATTTACATAAAATAAGTAATGGACTATCTTAAGCTTAGTAGTCCATTTCTGGTTGATGTTAAAGGATCATATATGAGATACCCGATTATATACGTCGTCTTTCTGTTCATTATTATTAAGGATAGTCTTATGTAGACGTTGACGATTATTATTTATAAAGGCTGTATATACTTCGTGACAAATATGAAAAAATAAAAATAAATCTTAAGGCTCTATATGTTTGTAGTTTTCGTAGGAGTTGATGCTGTGCGGTCTAGATGAAAGCATACATCTTTGATTCTACTGAGTATTCGTGGTTCCCATGAAGTCAACCGAACGAGGACTGGATTAAAAGCCATTTAACCAAAAAATAAAATAAAATAAAATACGAAAAAGGAAATCGCATATTTTCGAAGTTTCTGTAGCCATTGTAAATTATGTTCCCTCCTTGTCTTTTAACAATTATACTAAAAATAATAGAATTTTTTTTTTGTTCTTATCCTTCACTGCGGCGTTTGTCAAGAGGAGACGTGTTTGCATGCACTGACTTACATGAAACAAGCTTACGAGTTACGATATAATGTGTGTTCATATACACAATAGTAAGATATTATCGATGTCTGGTAGAAGTAAATAATTGTATTGTATATAAAGTTTATAATTTAAGTTTGTGGGAGGAAACTAAAAGATTTATTTCTTTTCGTAATTTTCTAGTTTGCCAAAATATGTAAACAACTTTGTAAAATAAAGAAACGCGTAAAACGTATAAAGTGACAAAAGAAGTAAAGAAGCAATTTCTTTCCTAAATAGATGTGAAAATTAGGAACTATATATATTCCATGAAAAACTTATTATAATTTGTAATATAATAACATAAGATTTTTGTCAAAAACTAGAGAAATATATTGACGACATTGAATTATATCACACACACACACACACATATATATATATATATTACTCTGTATCCTATCATATTTTTGATATGGAATTTCTAATAATTGAGATAACCCAAATATCAGTCAGGTTGTAAACGTTATGATCTTCCCCCAAAAAGCTGGTTTACTCTTTCTTAAAGTCAATAAAAACATTTGTCCTATAAGGAAGATAATATTTTCAACGATTCTAGGACCACAAAATAGTTAGAGCAGATATTAAAGCAATATTATTTAGAAAATTTTCAAAAGAAACAAAGAGCAAGAGAATTGTTAAAGAGATGAAGGAATTTGATTGGGCAGCTATTTAATACTTTTCTTAGTATTTAGCATCTCACACGACTAGAAGTCAATTTCATTTTTATTTTATAAACAAACAATAAAGAAGGTACTGGAAATTGGAAATTAGTATTAAAATAATATACTCAATTTTTTACAGTTTACTGCAAATTTGACATATATGGCTTTTTAAAATAAATAAAATATTTGTTTTTACAGATAATACCAAATTTAAATATTATTATTTTTAATTTTTATTTTAAATAGCTATTATATTTACAACTTCAGAATTTAAAAATATTTATCAATTTTCTTAGATTTATTTTATAATAGTTAATTTAATGTATGCATAAACTCTCTAAGATTTTGTGACAAATATTCTCATCACATAACATTTGTAACTAATTCAAAAGATTTGGTTAACTACATTTTTGAATATATATTTTTTAAATATAAATTTATATTATTCTATTTTTATAGTCACCTCATATTATATGATTAGTAGTGAACTAACCATCTTTGATTTCTTTAACTTAATCATTACGATTATCTTTGCCAAATTGCTTCATAAGTTATAATGAAGTCGCATATATTTTAGCTAAACATGATCCTCAAAACTATATGTTCTTTTGTAATTATATTTATCCTCTACATTAGTTAACAGACTTGTTATGGCTTTATTTTTACTTGTAAATATAATTTGTTTGCCGTAAAAAATATACGTCAGTATACTATTTTTTGTTTGAATGTACGCCAATATACTTTTGTCATTGAGCTTAGTGTAGATCACATTCACATGACCACGAGTCAAATAACCCGAACATTAACTTTCATTTCATATTAATGTTCAAACCGATTATCATAAAACATACTGTATTATTTAAAGTTTTGATCACGCGATGTCCTGTGTTAAACTTTCATATATAGCTGTTGATAATTTAACATTCACCTTAAGCGTCGATCTAATTCAACCTCGCGCATCTAGAATCTTGGTTCGATATGAATGAGAAAAAAAATCGTAAAAGAAATTGAAAGAGTGAAAATAGATATATATTGTCCATATACGAGTTCATATTCATGTTGAGATTAAGATATATGCCTGCGTCTCGGCTAGAAGTTCTATTAATCCACTATCAAAAATCAGCATGCGTGAGCTTTACAAGATCTTGAGTTTGCCTAGTTGTTCCACTATTAAAACAGAGGAATAAGAAGAAGCAGAGTTACAAGATTTTTATTTTATATCGGCAAACGCTATATCCGATGAAACACTCTCAAACCTTAATCCCACTCATTCAAACATGCTTAACCAGTTTCCATTTCTCGGTTATGCTTTAATGATCTAAACCGAGTTTTAATTGAATGATCACTTATTCAACCGTACCACTCATGCATGGACACGAGTTAAGGTTTCTCAGCCATAAACACAACCGATTCCGGTTTACACTTTTTGTGACACAGACTTTTGGTTAAGGCTTCTTACACATGGGCTCCTGACCACACAAATTCTTGGTCTGTCGGTGATATAGGCCAGGGAAAGTACAAAACATCGTTTAACCTTATTAATCCTCATCTCTCTCGAACAAGCAAGCAGAAAATGACCCACACATAAAAGAGGAACATAACTTTGATGTTCAACTACGCCCCAATCTTTGAGAATTGTCTATTGTTTTCAATAAAATTTTAGGATTATTGAAAATTATGTTAGAATGGAATTGTTTAAAATGGGTTATCTAAGGAAAACTCAAACTAGTCTGAAGACATGTTATCGTTAGGTGAATATCACAATTTTTTTTTCTAGTAGAAATAAACTATCAAATTTTGTTTTAAATAGCATTCTCGAGCATTTATATGTCAATCTAAATATTGTTAAGTATAATCCCAATGCAAGAATTTGAAAATGACACGTTGGTTATAAAATCTCTTTATTTAAAGCGGATTGAAAATATAAATAGATTGCTAACGAAAGTATACAAGTACGGAACATGGGTAATGTTTTTAAAAATAAAATCTATAAAACTCTCAGACATTATTTCACTTAAGCAACTTAAAACTTTAAAACATCGTATTTCTAGCTTACATGCATTTATTCAAACTATAATAATTTTGAAGAGGAAACTTTGTGCGAGCTTCACAAACATAGCTGATAATGTTTAAGCACATTGGAAACCAGACGGAAGCTTTCTGTGGCAAACGTTGAGAAGAACGCTAAGAGAGATAGGAACGTTAAGGTTGATACCGAGAACATTAGCTCTAAGAGCAGTGCAGAGACAAACCGCAGCGTCAAGGTCAACCAAACCTTGGATGAGCGAGCAGCATGGTCGTGAGGATCCCAACTGAATGTTGAGTAGGCCGCTTAGGACATTTGCACATACACCGAGCTTTAGAGTATCTATGGGACAGCTTCCAGATGAGCGAGGAGTTGTTGGAGGTGTGACCGGCCTAGGGTTAGGACTTGGGACCGAAGGAGTTGGGACAGGCCTAGGCCTAGGACTTGGGACCGGTCTGGGCCTAGGACTTGGGGTCGGCTTGGGCTTTGGGTTGCATCCACAGTCTGTTGCAGCAGTTAAGGTGAAAAAGAGGATGTTGAGGGCAAAGAAAAGAGCAAGAGAGGCTGAGTTCTTTGAAGCCATTGTTTTTCTTCAGAAGGTAAATTTGATGTTCTAAGGATATATATTTGTGTGTGTATTTGAGAGAGGGAGATGAAGAGAACTGAAGAGAAGGTGTGTCTATTTATAGGGTTTTAGAAGGATGTGAAGAGGACCAACTTGTTGTAATATAACTAATTATTTATATATTCTTGTGATTTTACAAAATATCTGATATTTATATTTTGTTTGCGCTTATCTACATATATACAAATTCTGACCTCTTTTATTTTATTTTCCTTAATTTCTTTCTTTTATGTAGATACGTAGAACCTCAAAATTATTTGGAACATAGTTTTTTTAAACTTATTTATAAGTACAAAAATGAATCGTAAATTTATAATAGTATTATTGTCAAATTGTCAATGCTGTTATTATCACCACCAGTATGAGTTCATGACCCCATTGGACAATTATTCAGATTTTCTTTGGCGCGTAGCTATTTTAGTTCAAACTTCAGAGTTTCTGTACCTTTACACTGGAGATTAAATCCCAGCAAATACAAATTGGTATATGTGAATGTTTTTAATATATGGAGCTGTTATGCATAATTATCTAGGACGAAACTAATGTTCATTCAGTTCACAACTCATTTCTAACATCAGCTATCATTGCCTAGACAAACATTTTTGATACGCAGATAATCTTGAAATCTGGATTTAGTTGATAAAATTAGTTATAGCATTAAAAATGTATAAATCAAAGAACCTAAAGATTGCTTCACTAGCAAAATAATCAATTAAATCAATACCCATTTTGGAACTCTAAATCCCAAATAGAGGTCTACTTACACATAACAAAAAAAAAACAAACAAGAATAGATATGAAAAAATGATTAAACAGATGAAATATTAAAATAAGAATTATTCATCAAATTGTCAAAGATGATGGACTCTTCTCCCAAGTTGCATGCAAACTCTCCAAAAATTATAGAACTATTAAAATATCGCAAGTCCTTCAAAATGAGAAAATGTAGTTTTATAAAATCTAAAATTTAGGATTTGGGTTGATCCGGGTCAGATTTGAAAGACATCAAATGGACTAGCTATATTGTGGTTTAAGCCATCGTACATTCTAGGGATTGTTCTGGCTGATGGAGACATTCGATGACAAGTTTTAGCAGATTGTGAGGATTGTGGATTCTGGTTTTCTGCCCTCGACTGGACTCTTGCATCTAGTGTGGCCGATGTGCATACCCCAAGTAAGGCAGTCACAGTTGCAAGCAGATTTCATTATTTTTTATATTTATCGAAATTAGTATAGTTTTCGTTCCACTTGTTAAAATCACCGCCAAGTCAAAGCTGGTTCAAGTGGCTATATTGTCTCTATTATTCATCTTGATTTAATAATGAAGAGGTTTTCAATGAACACCAAACATGCACCGCTTTTGCATGATTATGTATCCTTTTGCAAACTAAACGCCTCATTTACTTTAAAAGCAACCTACGATCTTAAATAGCTCGAATGATAAGAGAATATTAAAAACATGATAAGGTTCACGAAATAAGAAAAGCAAAACGATGACTAAATAGAGATAAAAACGTGATATACATGCTTTACAATTTTTTTTTTGTTTGGTTAAAACATGTCTCACAACCATGTCCCACGCGCGTAAATCATTTTAAGTATGAATATAAAATTTTATTGTATGGTTGAAGATAGGTAATGCATGCTATTTAATCCCGATTTTGGTTTGGTCACGATTTGAGGTTTTGATTTATAGAATTTTTGGCCTACGAATAATAATATTCAAATATAATCTTAATATTAATTATATAAAGTTACATAAATTTATGGTGTTAAAATGGATCATTGGTTACCCATTTGATCTATTAATTTTTTTAAAATTGGAATAAACTAACTTAACCAATTTTTTCCAATTCCTAATTTTTATGTCAAAATACAAATATGCAAATTTTCTTTAATATGCAACTATTTAATTTACAATATATATATATATATATATACAAATATTTTGGTGAAAACAGATCCGTTACTTTTCCACTAAAAAAACTTAATTCCGTAATTTTAATTTTTTTTTTTGTAAACTTATATGTTTCAGCTAATATAAACAATTGCTATATCTTTCTCTGATACAATTTTTATTTGTAGGCATTTAACCATTACACATGTTGAGAAGAATATGCGACAATGAATTAGCATGTTGACTTTGTAACATTATTCATCTGATAAATAAAAAGAACCACAGAAGCAAAAGATATTCATTCACCTCAAAGAACTCTCGTTTTTCTTCATTATCGTTTTCGTAAAGTTTTTATTAATTTTTCATGAATTCAAAACCATTATTATGCAACGATGGCGAGGATTCATGAAAAAGAAAGGATTCATATGAGTTATAATAGTTGTTTTTTCAAGTCAAAAAATTATTATAAGTTTTTCATTTATTTTCTTCACTAATCTCTAGAATAATTTTCTTTCTATTTATATGGCTATGTAGATCCACTTAAAATTGACCAGAGCACGTTACGTACAACTCTGCATTCAGTCTCTGAGCTAGCCTCAGAACAACACACGTTGATTAATAAAAGTTTGAAATTATTCATCTCCTCCTTTGGCACACTTCAAACCACCTTTCGTTAGATGATGATTTGTATGATCTTAAACGTGTCAACCTCTATAGTTTAATCCTGGAATAATTAACATACTTTTACTTTTATGAATACTTAAAGCACCAACATCCCACAGTGTCTTTAAAATTAAAAACAATTAAAAATGAATTTATTGTTTTTATTGATTAAATAGTATTGATTAGTGTCTTTATAAGAATACTAAGAGTATATTCATCCCATTTTCATATTAAAAATAATAATAATAAATGGTAAATAATTAAGTTGTGTATCTTTGGAAATACACAGAAAACCCAGATCTAAATGAGCTGTCATTAAAGTATTGGAATTTTTTTTTTAATTTAATTTTTGGTTAAATTTTTTTTTTCCTCTCTTTCTTTCTTTTACCGAATTTTTTTTAACAATACTTAAGATCTCTTGGTGGAAATGAGTAATAAAGATGGTCATAATTTTTTTTAAGACCCTCTATAAGAGATGATGATGGTTTTAGAGACCTGTATAGGCGTGTAAAACTAGGGATCATACTTATCAACAACCGAGCTGTTCATTCTCTTATAAAAATCAGCATATAACTTTGATGTTCAACTACACCACTAGAGAAGCTAATAATGGAAGCAACAAAGAACTCAATCTCTAATTAGTCTTGTACGATACGACCAGATGGAGGTGGAAGCTCCGGGTTTACCTGCCTGAACGATGATGCTGTGTTTCGAATCCTCACTATTAGAATTTATTTTATTGTATTTGTCAAAATTTTGAATATATAATCAAGATTATACCGTAAAATTTATATTATTCAATTTTCATATTCAGCTATTGCCCTCACATACCGACATATGTCAGTTTAGTTCTGTATCATTAAGCTTAATGTAACTCACATAAGCATCATCACGAGTCATACAATCCGAACACAAAATTTTATCTGGAATAAAATAGAAAAAATTACTACAAAAGCATACAGGCCCGGAAGAATATAGGGAAATTTTACAAAAGAACTATAAAACTCTTACACATTTATTATTTCACATAAACATTAAACTCTAGCTTACATGCATTTATTCAAACTGTAATTATTTTACTGAAGAAACTGTGAGCGAGTGTCATACGCATAGGTGACAACATTTAAGCACATTGGAAACCAGACGGAACCTTTTTGTTGCAAACGTTGAGAAGAACACTGAGAGATATGGGAACGTTAAGGTTGATGCCAAGAACGTTAGCCCTAAGAGCAGTGCATAGACAAACAGCAGCGTCAAGGTCGACCAAACCTTGGATAAGCGAGCAGCAAGGTCGAGATGATGGCTGGCCCAACTGAATGTTGAGTAGGCCACTTAGGACGTTTGCACATACACCGAGCTTGAGAGCATCTATGGGACAGTTTCTGGATGAACTAGGAGTGCTAGGAGGTCTGACCGGCCTAGGGTTAGGACTCGGGACCGTAGGACTTGGGACAGGCCTTGGCCTAGGACTTGGGACAGGTCTGGGCCTAGGACTTGGGTTGCATCCACAATCAGTTGCAGAGGTTAAGGTGAAAAAGAGGATGTTGAGGGCAAAGAAAAGAGCAAGAGAGGCTGAGTTCTTTGAAGCCATTATTATTTCGAAATATTGTTTCAGTTTTTAGGGACTATTGAGTATGTTTGAGAGGTGTAGAAAACTGAAGAGAAGGTGTGAATATTTATAGGGCTTTAGAAGGTAAAAAGATGATCAACTTTTTCTTTGAAGATGAGAAGTCCAACTTTTTTTGGTATGATATTATATATTCTCATAACTCTACAAATATTTTATATTTTCTGTTCGTTTATCTTTATATACAAAGTCCTGACTTTTATTTGTTCCTTTCTGTTGATATGGACTATATATTTAGAACCAAATAAAATATTTGGAACGTATTTGATTCGTGCTTTCAATATGTCAATGCTGTTATAATCACAAAAGAATTAAAATTGTTTTTGAAATTCCGTATGCATTAACTAATTAACCAAAAAGAGTTGAAAATGGGTTTGAACCATCAAAAGTCATAGCCATAGTTGAAGGATCTCGCTCGCTGCAGAGAATATTCACGTCTTGACAAAGCAAGGAGGCTCTGTTTCGAAACACTTTGTCAACGTTGAAGAGTTCATTGCAAGATTATTCAGATTCTCTTTGGCTCGTAGCTAGTTTAGTTCAGAGCTTCTATACCTTTATACTGGAGATAAATTCCCATCCCATACAAAATGGTATATGTAAATGTTTTTGCTTTTCTTACGTTATAAAAAAAGAATAGTGTTTTTCGCTTTTATGGATTTTGTTATGCATAATTTAATTAAAATGCCATCGTAGTCCATATGCATGATTTTGGGTTGGTTCAGTGGCCAGTATTTTATTTATATGTATAATGGTCTTTTTGGTAAAACAAAATTAAAAATTTCTCATGGAAATGATATCATGGATTGAAGAAAAGAACATACGTTGCCCGTTCTGGAATCTAGGCCTCTTATATCATGCATAAATATTGAGCTAAGTTTCCATTCCCGGTTGTGATATATTGAGCTGAGCCGAGTTCTACTGGATTCACTTATTCAACTGTACGAACTAATTAAGGTTTCTCATCAAAAACCATAATTGATTCCTGTTTAAACGTTTTGTCATACGGACTTTCGGTTAAGGCCTCTTAGACATGGGCTCAAGACACATAATTCTCGGTCAAAGGCCAATGAAAGCACATAAACATATCACTGACCCCTTAATTCTCATTTCTTTCCTCGGACAAACAAGAAGAAAACGACCATACACGTAAGAACGCGATCATACTAAGAAAGCTCTGTTCATCCTCTAAAAAAATCTAAACATGACTTTGATGTTCATCAACGCCTCAATCTTTGAGAATTATCTAATCTTTTCAATAAAATTTTAGGATTATATATAAAACATTCTGTTTTAAAGAATTGTTTACAAATGGGTCATGTAAGGAAAAACTCAAATAGTTTCTAGACATATTTTACCGCAGGTGAAATATTAGAATGAGTTTTCTAGGACAAATCAAGTATCACAGTTTTTACTCTCTCTCTTTTTTTTTTGTTAACCACCATTCTCAAAATGAAAAATTTAAAGAGAAGACTTAAGTTCCAAAGTTCCAAATTCTTTTTCATTAAGCGGGTTAAAAAAAAGAAATAGATTGCTAACAAGCCTGGAAGACGGGGAACGTTTACAATTTTTTTTTTAAAACTATAAAAGTCTCACACATTTACTAATTATTTCACTTGCAATTTAAAATTTAAAATCATTATATCTTACATGCATTTATTCAAACTATAATAATTTTGAAGAGGAAACTGTGTGCTCGCGTCAAACGCACATATAGCTGACAATGTTTAAGCACATTGGAAACCAGAAGGAAGCTTTCTGTTGCAAACGTTGAGAAGAACGCTGAGAGAGATAGGGACGTTAAGGTTGATACCAAGAATGTTAGCCCTAAGGGCAGTGCAGAGACAAACCGCAGCGTCAAGGTCAACCAAACCTTGGATGAGCGAGCAGCATGGTCGTGAGGATCCTAGCTGAATGTTGAGTAGGCCGCTTAGGACGTTTGCACATACACCGAGCTTGAGAGTATCTATGGGGCAGCTTCCAGATGAGCGAGGAGTTCTTGGAGGTGTGACAGGCCTAGGGTTAGGACTTGGGACCGAAGGAGTTGGGACAGGCCTAGGACTTGGGACTGGCCTTGGCCTAGGACTTGGGATTGGCTTGGGCTTTGGGTTGCATCCACAGTCTGTTGCAGCGGTTAAGGTGAAAAAGAGGATGTTGAGGGCAAAGAAAAGAGCAAGAGAGACTGAGTTCTTTGAAGCCATTTTTTTCAAAAGGCAGATTAAGTGGTTCAAAGGATATATATTATTGAGTGTGTTTGAGAGAGAGATGAAGAGAAATGATGAGAAGGTGTGTCTATTTATAGGGGTTTAGAAAGATGTGAAGAGGACCAACTTGTTTTAAGATAACTTGTCACTTCTATATTTTTTTGATTCCAAAAAATATCTGATATCATATTTTGTTTGCCTATATACATGTACATAATCTGACCTTATTTTTCCATTTATACATACACTAGGCGTATTACCGCGTATATCTTCATATATAGTTTTGTTTGGATATAACCATTGTTTTAAAATTCGCTAGGCGCTAGTTGGGCGGCGAGGGTGGACCTAACGCATAAGGGATTAATCGGGAAGTAAACGGAGATTAATCGGAGATTAGTTTTAGGTTATTTTAATATTTTAAAATATATTTACTCATTATATTAAATTTTTAAATAATATTATTTTTAAAATTATAGTAAATACATGAAAATATAGTATTAATAATTTATTTTATGATTTTTATTTATAATTTTAACATAATTTATTATAAAATATCACAAACTCTCAATATAAATGTCTGAATAACAAAAACAAAAAAAATTATACTTGAAAATTTAAAAATAATTAGATTATAGATGATTATGCGGAAAATAATCGGATTAGGAGGGGATTAATCGGATTAGGCGGTGAGTAATCGGTTGACTGATTTTTTCGAGGGATTAATCATTAATCGAGGCGGCGAGGGTGGGCCTAGCGATTAGGTGGGATGTAATCGGAGCTAGGCGGAGATTTTTAGAACATGGGATATAACTATTTAAATTAATTTTATTATTATTTGTAAAAAATAAATATTATCTAATAGTATACATACCTGAAAAAACTATATTTTATTTATGGTTTGCTTATAATTTTTGTCAATTATTTTTTCATATTAATAAACTTAATTAGATATAACCTAAACATAAAACTATATCGATAAATTTAGTTAAACTTTTTCAATTTAATGTAAGATTTTTTTCTTTAGTTTTATCATATAATCGTTTGCTTTTTAAAATTCACTACGAGTTTTAATTAGTTCCACCTTTATTCATTTATGATTTTTATGTTAATTATTAAGCTCAAGTTATAATTAGATATATCAGACAACTAGAGAAATTTTTATTTTTACTTTTTTCAATTTTAGAAAATAATTAAAAGATGATGCTGTGTCTTCTATGGAGATACTTCCTTCATCTATTATATGTAGTAAGAATACACAAATGTAACTGTTTTGGTTCAAATAAATTTAGTAACTATAACATTAATCTTAAATGAGTAATTAAAAAAAACAAAGTTAGACATATGTGTGATTCTAATAGGTAATCCGCCCACAATCAGATGTGTTTTTAGATTTTTTTTTAGATTTAAGATATGTGAGTTAGATATCTAAATTATATAATACATAATTTGTTTTGCTAGTTTGATTGGTTATAAAATTTAATATCATTTTAGTTGAGATGCAGGACAATTTTTACAATAGAAAACGAATGATAAAAATTTACAATTACAATTACTCTTTTTGACCTTGTTATATTGGTTTTTTGGTTTATCTAAATTTGACAATAATATTTTTTTTCTTTTAAATACAGATTGTAATTTTATTTTTTATACTTTCGGTGTGTCAGTTATTTCAAAACTCTTAGAAACACATATATGACTAATCATATGTTATAGTTGAATGGTTTATCTAAAATCAGTGTAATAGTTTATAAACTGATTTGAATTTATTTGAACCAAAACAATCACATTTACGTATTGTTCAACAAAAAATAACAACAAAAAATTTATATAATAAAATGCTTACGTTGCAATGAAAATGAGATGATGTGACATTGCATATGACATAAATTTATAAGTAAATACCTATAACTCAAAATTAGCTGGAACACCGTTTTTGTAAACCATTTATAATTTAAAAGATTTTGATTCTGGCGAATGAAGATTTTGATTCGTAAATTTTGTATTAGTATTAATGGCAAATTGTCAATGCTGTTACTATCACCACCACCATGAGTTCATGAACCCATTGAACAATTGTTCAGATTCTCTTTGGCTCGTAGCTATTTTAGTTCAGACTCCAGATCTTCTATACCTTTACAGTGGAATTCAAATTTTAGCCAGTACAATTTGGTATATGTGAATGTTTTCGGCTGTATGGATCCTGTAATGCATAATTATCTAGAATGGCATAAATACATGCACGAATCGGGTTGATCCTTGTATAAATTGGTATTGTTTGTTAAATATGGATAATTCATTTATTTTTTGTATAATATTAAATTTCCTAATGAAAATGATGTAACAGATCTCAATTTGTCTTGGAATGTCAAATTGATAATATTAAGGGCCCAAACAATTTGTATGTATTCCTGTCTTATTTATTGTAGTCTAAAACGAGGAGTGTTAGTCTCTGAAGACTCTGAACCGAGTCTAAATATTAGTCGATCTAGATTTTGGTTAACTAGAAATTTGGATTTAAACTTTTTTAAAAAAAAATTATTTCTTTCTATTTATTAATATTCTTATATGTTAAAAATAATTGAATATATTAAAATAATAGTTTAGTATGCAAAAAATAATACTTTTAAAGATATTTACGTTTGATTTTATTATTAGTCTAACAATTACAAAGTTAAAAAAATTCTACGGTACTAGTATTTAGAAAAAAATAATTTCAGAATATAGTTTTGAAAAAAACTAAATAAGATGTTCAATTAAATTAAAAGACAATTATATTATTTTTATTTCTTTTTCTACTATTTTCTAATGACATATCATATCATGTAATCAGTTCTTTCAAAACAAAAAATCGTAGGAACTTCTTAAAGAGATTAAGAAGGACAAGAAAGAGTATAATACGGTGTCATCGACACACATATACAAATAGTCAAATATACATATTGAAGAAAGTCATACAAAAATATAAGGTTTCACTAGGCAGCTATTTTATAGTTTTGAGTAAATAGTATTCTACATTTTTAAACCTTAGTTACATTTTGATTGCACATATATTTTATTTTCACATATTTTCTTTAAAATATTTTTATAGTATCGCAGTGACTAAGCACATGTATATATATATATATATTTCTCAAGCAATAATCTTAGTAGAAATATAGCCTTTTAATCAACATCATATCTATCTATTTAATTTTTTCTTTACTTGTAGCATAATTTCATCAGAACAAAATAAAATCTCAGATTTAGATCCTGATTTTAGGTGCGTCTACATTCGATTTTGTACTGGTCAGCTGAAAGAGTGTAATTTATGGTCTCTAAATAAATGGCTGAAAAAATTAAGTGGATAAGAGATTAATAGGTTAGTTGAACTTTTTTTAACTTATTCCTCTGTAAAATAGTAGATGAACAAGTTGAATATTTTTTTAGTTGAACAAGTTAAATTATTTATCTACTTTTTTCGTCCCAAATATTATGAATTAGATGAATATTTTATTCATTTTGTTTATTGTAAGTGTGCAACCATTTGCATCATATTAGATGCAGTCGGCTAAATTAAATATATCATCCCTATTAAATTAGCACCGAAACTTTATAGTGGGACATATCAATACTTAGTAGTCCATATCTCGTTGCTGTTAAAGGATCGTCATTTGTTTTTATTCGTCCACTAATAAGGATATATAGTCTTATATGTACGTGGACGTTGACCATCATTTTACTTTTCTATAAGGATTTACGTAGGCATTTCTATAGACTGTATATATTTGGAAGTTTTGTGATGATCATAATTGACGCTGTGCAGAAATATTTTATTCAACTGATTACTAGTGGTTCCAATTAGAGTCAACCCGAGGACCACTGGATTAGTCCAAATCGCACATTATCAATGTTTGAATGAACTCGTTAAATCATTCGTCTTCTTTTAAAAATAAAAAATAACGCGGAAAATACGAAAATCATAGAAGAGAAGAAACGAAAATGGAACTTAGCAACTTTTCTAATATTCCTGAAGAAACTTATTATAACCGTGAGAAACTCTTATGTTGTTTAAATGCCTTATCCCATAATTTGTAATTAGACCCAAAAGAAACATACAAGCAACACATATTCCTTGTAAAGAAACTGTTCCTTTGGTAAGTATAATTCACATATCATCAAAAAAAAAAAATCAATTAGACCCAAAACTCATCTTTAGCATTGTAGTAACACAACTAAATCTATCTTATTTGTTTACCAATTATCAACTAAATAAATCGTTAGTACAAGTTTGAACACAAATCCTTAAGCCAACTTCGTGATTATAATCTGAACTCATCTTTAGCACTAGAGTGACACAAAATCATCGATGTAATTCATGGTAATTTACGAGCAGTTAACCGACTAAGTAGCACTTGGTCCACTTGCCGTCTCATGACCACTCAAAGAAAAGAGAATTTGTGTTTCTTTAAGATTCGAGCGTTGTTTAATTACAGCCCAAAGACGTGGCCCAACTTACTGGTCTAGAACCTGTTGAATATATGAATCTACATTATTAACATAAGCCAAAGATGAAAATTTGGATGTCAACGTATTCATATTTTAGACAATTAGAGTAACACAAACTCACAAAGTATTGATCTTCTCCAAGAAAAAGCTCGTGTACTCTTTCTTAAAGTCAAAAAACATTTGTCCGCAAATAATATCATATTATTCAACGACGCTACGACCACAAAATAGTTAACACCATTGATAAAAAATATATTATTTCTGACTTTTTCAATATATAAACAAAGAACAGGAAAATTTAACAAAGTGAAGTGGACACATCATATTTATATTTTTAAAGAGAGGATGAAATTTGATTGGGCAGCTATCTAATACTTTTTTTAGTATTTAGCATCTCACACGATTAATTAAATGCAATTTAGTTTTGATTCTAGATACTGTATTTCAAATAGTTATGCCTCCAAATAGGTGGTAAGTAAGGTCTTTAAAATGGTTTCAACTAGCATATTCATTTATAATTTGCGAAGTAATTGACATATATAACTTTTCAATTATATATAACTTTTACTAAAATTGTCTAGCTAGCTATTACAGAAACCATACTGAAAAAAAAATGTTTAACTTCATCTAGACCATGATTTTTCACCGTAAAATAAATTTATCCACAAAATTAGAAAGTAAACCGGATTAAGAATAGAACCAATATTTGTGACAATCCGAAATAATTTCTTTCTATTTTGGGAGAGGTAATTTATGTGCATTTTCAAGGCGAGCACAACAGGATAAAGCAGCAAAATTTCTAAGTTCGATCTCTTATACTCTCTTGGCATTCTTCCAAATCAATGTACCATAAAAACGAAAACAAGTACGTAAAAATAAAAAATGTGAACAACTATTTTTTTAAAACAGTTGTTAGAAACATCAATATATTGTATATATAATCACAACCATATTTGAAGAAATATTTGAAACAATACAATTCTAACACATAAGTATTACGTAATTTAACTAGAGATTAAAAATGAAAGCCATGAAATCAAAGATTTAAATTAATCAGCATCTTCATTCACACTCTTAAAATTTTGAATTCTATGATTTGCTATTAGATATTTTATATTCTTCAAATTGACTAGGATTCTTAAGTTAAAAATAGTAATTATCATACATTCAATATTTTTAAATTATTTATTTATTAACTTTTCAAATAAAAGAGAAGTAAAGTTCCATGTGTTTCCAAAACCAAATATATCGTTTCCATCGCGTTTTTAAACTGTGATATTTTTTTAAAAAATTACTAGAGTTTCCACTATCTTTACAAAATTTTCCGTTTCCGAATGGTTTAACTTTTAAAACAGAAAACGTAATTCGCACTGAGTTTCCATACTACCTAGGTCCAAATTTCCTATTCTCCATCATTTTAAAATCAATTTCACAATCTTATACTAAATTTATTTATCCATGTCAGCAAACAAGATTTCAATTTACTAAATTATTTTTAAACATAAAAATGTATTAAAATCTAAACTTTACATAAAGTTAATATTGGTGAGTAATTTAAATGTACATGTACCGATAAAATTTTGGATAAATGTCGAGAAATTTAACTTACACTAAACATTAATTAGAAACATGGCGTTTGGAACTGCAGAAATTCCTAGTGGAGCTATAGACTGTTAAGCACTAGAGACGCTACTAACGAACTCAATCTCTAATTAGTCTTGTACCATCCAAACGACCAGATGAAAATGGAAGCTCCGGGTTTACTAACGATGATGCTCTATTACAAAACCTCATTATTAGAGTTTATTTTATTGATTTGTCAAATTGTTGAATATATAATCAGGATTACACCGTAAATTTTGTATTATCCGATTTTCATATGTAGCTATTGCCCTCACATACCGACATACGTCAGTTTAGTTCTGTATCATTGAGCTTAATGTAACTCACATAAGCATCGTCACGAGTCATACGTCGGAACACAAAATTTTAACTTATATAAATGTTAAAATATAAAGATTGCTACAGAAGCATACAAGCCCGGAAGATGGGGATAGTTCTAGAAATATAAAACTCTTACATATTTATAATTTCACTTCAACATTAAACTCTAGCATACATGCATGCATTTATTCAAACTGTAATTATTTTACTGAAGAAACTGTGTGCGCGTGTCATACGCATGTTGATAACATTTAAGCACATTGGAAACCAGACGGAACTTTTTTGTTGCAAACGTTGAGAAGAACACTGAGAGATATGGGAACGTTAAGGTTGATGCCAAGAACGTTAGCTCTAAGAGCAGTGCAAAGACAAACCGCAGCGTCAAGGTCAACCAAACCTTGGATGAGCGAGCAGCATGGTCGAGATGATGGCTGACCTAACTGAATGTTGAGTAGGCCACTTAGGACGTTTGCACATACACCGAGCTTTAGAGCATCTATGGGACAGTTTCCGGATGAGCTAGGAGTGCTCGGAGGTCTGACCGGCCTAGGGTTAGGACTCGGGACAGTAGGACTTGGGATTGGCCTAGGCCTAGGACTTGGGACAGGCCTGGGCCTAGGACTTGGGTTGCATCCACAATCAGTTGCAGCTGTTAAGGTGAAAAAGAGGATGTTGAGGGCAAAGAAAAAAGCAAGAGAGGCTGAGTTCTTTGAAGCCATTCTTATTTTCCAAATGTAGATTCAGTTTTGCTAGGGACTATTGAGTATGTTTGAGAGAGGTGAAGAAAAACGTAGAGAAATTGTGGGTATATATAGGGCTTAGAAGAATGTAAAGATTGACCAATTTTTCTTTGAGGATGAGAAGTCCAATTTTTTTGGTATAATAATTATATATTGTCATAATTCTACAAATATTTATATTATATATTTTCTGTGCCCTTATCTTCATATACAAATTCCTGACCCTTTTCCCTTTTTGTAGATATGTACAACGTAGAACCACGAAATTATATATTTGGAATCTATTATAGAGAAAAAACTTCAAATTTAATTGTATTGTTTTGGTAAAATCTAGAATAATATTTTATATGTATTTATCAATATTATAATTAAAAATATATTCTTAAGGAGTATTGCTATATTGGGAGAAGTTGCATATTCCACGAGAACGTAAATATCAGAAAATATAGTCTCACAAGCAAATATTTTCAAACCAAATACTTTACGTTTGCATGGTAAGATATTTATATTCTCTCCGGTGCTCGTAACATATATAGACTTATCAGAAAAAATATTATAATAAGTTAATAGCTACATATACAAAGTCCGACTACAATACGACTTTCTATAAAAATACTTTACATTTGCATTCATACTAGTATTATTCTTTCTTTCTTTGTAAAAATTTAGCAGTATAATTATATTGTCATTGCTGTTATTATCATTCATGGCCCCATTGCACATTTATTCAATTTATGCAGATCACGTCGTCATTTTACTTCAGAAACTTCGATATATTTTGAAGGATTGTATTCTTTCCTAATCGTTTGATGTGGCTTTAAATAAAAGTAGTTAATCTCCTTAAAAAGTTAGACTAGTTAGTAATCTAACTCTTCAATAAATAAACAGGGATACTAATACAACAAACCACCAATGTGGGATACAATGTAACCCGAATCCTGAAACGGTGGTCTTTGCAAATGGTTATGAGCTAATATTTTGATATCAATTAATATTTTGATATCAATTAATATTTTGATATCAATTACTAGTTTTATAGAATGAAATGTTTAAAAATTCAAAACCCAATAGAAGAGTTATGTAGACTTGATTACCAACCTGAAATTATTAGAAAGGCTATGCTACATAACTTTTATATGAGGAAGAACTGGAGCATATAAAAGTAAGAAACTATATGACGAACTATAGAAAATTTTATGTAAGATATTAAACTTCATCATTTTTCTTTAGTGTAATTATCTTAAATGCTTTGTCGATTATTCAAATTGTTTGATAATTGATATACATGTCAAGCCTCTAAAACACTATTTCGCTTGGGCTGGGCTTCGTCATAGTTGAATATTTAGTAACCTTGGGCTGGTCTTCGTCGTACCACTGAACGATTTAATGCAAACATCAAACAACTCTCAGAAATCCATATCGTTTAGTGATCCAATTATTTTTGTTTCGTGTGTGATTAGTCCATGATTTTAACTATGAACAAAAAAGAAGCTGAGTATTGCATTAAAATATAAATGAACAAATCGATTTGAAATGGATACAGTTTAAGAAGTGGAAGCAACACTTATTCGAGTAACAAAAGAAACATAGGAGAACTCAAAGAATCATAGTAAAAGAGAAAGATCAAAAGATAAATTAAAACATTATAACAAATCGATGGGTATGGATATATATAGATCAAGCACATACGAATCCAGAAGGGATCTTCCTGCCACAAACATTGAGAAGAAGGCTGAGAGAGATAGGAACATTAAGCTTAATGCCTAAAACATTAGCTTTTAGGGCAGTGCAAAGACAAGCTGCAGCCTCAAGATCAACCAAACCGTCAAGGAGTGAGCAACAAGGCTTGACTGGTGGTGTACCTAACTGGATTTTGAGAAGATCCTTGAGGACATTTGCGCAAATGCCAAGCTTGAGAGTGTCTCTTGGGCATCTTCCTGTGGAGGAACCGCTGGGGATAGGCTTAGGTTTGGGGATTGAACCACAACCGCCGCCACACGCGGTTGTCAAGGTGAAGAAGAGGATGTTGAATGTGAGGAAAATGATAAGAGAGTTTGAGATTTTTGAAGCCATCTCTCGAAATATTATATTTCTCTTTCAAGAAGTTTTAAGATAGGAGTACTGTTACTTTTGAGAGTGGTGGAGAAAAATGAAGAGAGTGTGTGTGTATATATAGTAGAGTTTCGAGGGGGCATGACAGTCAATAAAAGCTGTCATTACATTAATTTCAAGAATTATTAGTTACGTTTGCTTATTTGGTAGCTGTGGTCACTGGATCATTTTGTCTTATTAAGTGGTTAAGACATAATTTGCATTTCTTATTATGTTGAGAAACAAATGTTCAATCATGACTATATGAACTGATATAGCTCTCATGGTGTACCATTTTATAGTTTGTGGCAAAGAAAAAAAATCAAAGTAAAAAAGAAAAAAAATCAAAGTAAAAAAGAAAAAAAATTAACTGGTTATTATGAAGTGCAAATATTATTATGAAAAGAGGATACTCAGAATTGACAATGAGTGGATTGACTCATATCCCTTATATATTAGTATTGGTTCCTTCATTTATTTATCCGATGTAAGATACTAACACGCCCTCTCGAGATGATGGTTCTTACCATCTCATCTCGAACTGAATCTCACTTTAGGACCGGTCATAAGCCCTTTTTGGGCCATCCTACTTGGTTCAATGAGGCTATAATACCATGTTAAGTTCTATGGGTTTCCAACTCAAAACCAATTGGTAATGAGTGGATTGGACATATCCCTTATATGTTAGTGTTAGTCTATTCATTTATCCGATGTGGGATCCTAACAAATTGAAATGTAAAGAAAAATTAACATGTAAAATGAAAAATTAGAAATATGTAAGATTAAAAAATTAGAAAGAAAAACAAAATCATGGATTTCAAATATTATGGTAAAAGACACTACTCATTCAATATATAATCATTAGATAACTCAAATATTTGGTGACTCTAATCATAGGCTTTATAACCTCCTTGTCCCATAGGTAAGTCTCCTCATATTTTTCCACGTAAACCTCGAATTATGTTTAGTCATATAAATTAACCAGTTATGAATTAAATGGCTCAGATATATCGGGATGAAAAACTTTGTTTTATGTCTTTCTGTAGAGTATAGTGACCAATAGCATGTAATTATGATAGATTGTTGCCCTCCTCAAAATCGGTCAAAAGAGCATATCTTCACCATGTATTGCCGTACGTCTTGCTTGGCTTGTCCCTTAACGACTAGAGTTATCTACCATATGCTTTCCAGTTACTTTCAACGAATTCGGTTAATAACATAACTCAATGTGATGTTTTAACTATAAATTGGGCTATGTAAATATATTTAAAATAAAATACAAATAAAATGATAAATATTTTCAAAAGAAGTAAAAGTAAAACATTATACAAAACTTTTTTTTTAACATTTTACTCTTGTAACTTAAAGAAATCAGGAAACTCAAAATATATTAAACCAATCAAGAAAGACAAACTCCCCAACATTTGAATTAGAATTTCAAGCCATAATTTAGTTATAACTTATAAAGGCTTTTGTTTGGCAAAAAAAAAAAAAAAAAACCGATGCACATGTGTTCGAAAATTACTCATAATTCCGATGTCAACCCTGTCTGTATTTTAGGCTTTTAGCTGGAGAGTATGTTTAAAGATTAGTTTCTTGGAATTTTTGGACCACAAAGTCTGGCTTTCACATCTTTATTGGCTTTATACTCTTCGTCGTTTTTTGCCAACCTTAATTATTTATATATCATACATATTATATTTGACCGTACATTTGGCTAATGTAAAACATTACATTATTTACTATTTTAATTTCTACGAATATGTATCAGCTAATCTTTTGTTTATATATTCAAACAAATCTCATAAATCTTTCCGTATTGTCCTTGCAGCGAAACACAAACATATAATATGTACGTCTATATATATATATATCACTAATCTTCTTCATATCTATATACATTTCCATAACTCAATTCAACATTACAATATATGATATAAAGATTTTTATATATTTATCACATCATTATAAAAGTCTTAAATTATTCGTTATTTGCTTAGACATGAATCTAGGTTTGAATTAGGTGTACGACAAAACCAACTCGAGAACATATACATATAGGAATATATTGCAGCTATGTTGGGCAACGAAAACCATCTGGAAGGGTACTTCCACAAGCGTTGAGGGCCAAGTCAAGGTGAATAGGAGTGTCGAGAGTGATACCGAGAATGCTGAGCTTAAATGCAGTGCAAAGGCAGACAGCAACATCGAGATCAATTAGACCAAAGAGAATAGAGCAACAAGGTCTCATAGCCGGTGCACCGAGATTCAAGTTGATGATGTTGAGAATATTGGCGCATGTCGACAGTTTTAAAATGTCTCTTGGGCAAGTATTGTCTGCAAAAACCCTGGTAACGAGGTTGAGGAAGAGAAGGTTGATCACAAGGAATAAAGCAAGTGTGGTTGAGCTCTTTGTAGGCATAGTTGATCCTGATCTTTGTGGTTTTAATATTTGTCTTATATTTAAGTGTATGTTTATTACTTTGAGTTATGGAACGTATATAGATATGAAGAGAGATTAATGGTACTTATAGTGGTTGGGACATTCGTTTGTTTGAATAATTAATGTCTAACTTGACGTAATCAATCGGGTATAGAGAAGGCTTGGAATTACTATTAGAGTAGTGAAATTAGGAATATTGATAAAATATGTCAAGATGATACGAAATTAGTTTTTCTTATCAATTTTTAAAGTTAATGCTAGAATAATATTATATGAGACATTATATAATAAAATAATGTATATACATAGTCAATCTAAGTATAAAATAAGTATAAATGTATGCACATATAAAATTAGGCTGAAGATTCTCTAGCTTATGAAAAATTAAATCTAATTAGGTAGTTTTTACAACAAGGGTTTCCTTGTTCAGTTGGGGACAAGTGTCCATTTGAAAATAACAATGCTCGTTTTCTTTGATTTTAAGACCTACTGCTAGTATTAATGTTCGTTTTCTTTGAGAGTATATAAGTTCATCTTTTGATTTTCACCCAACATTTGGTATTCTTGTACGTTAATAAGAACAGACAGTTGAAAATGTTAGTTATGAATCTTATGATCAGTTTTGATATGATTATTTTGTAAAGGTTGTAGTTGTTCTTGGTTTCTTTATGTTTTCCCATTTGTTGGTTCTCTTGGACTTTGGTTATGAGCCACAGAAACTCACACATTATCTAAATTTGGATCACAGTACAGTGGTGTTATAAGTATATAAACTGCATATTTCAATGTTAATCAACAGTGTGAATTTATTAAATTAATTATGAAATAATTTTACATTAAAACTTTCCAGTAAGAATAATCAGATTTCAATTATTATTTATAAATTTAATAATAATAAATAATTTTAGGTGGTATATCCATATATAAATCATACATAAAAATCGAATTAATGTTTATGACTTATTTACAATTTGCTATTCAATTATATGTTAGACTTTGCATTCACAATAACAGTTTCATCTTCATTCTCCAAAATTTCTCTCCTACTCTTTGAGTCTTTTCAATTAATTTCTTTTTCATTTCTATTAGTATTTTGGTAGTCGCCAATGGAAACCATAATATGGTAAAACAAAAAGATTGAGCGATACAATTGGCAAAATTACAAACAAAGAAAGAAGGTACAACATAAAATTATATTGCTTTGGTCCTCAATTTAACTCCTAAATTTCTTCATTGCCACACACTTCCTCTAACATTTCCATGAACCCTTTCTTCTTATTTCCTTTCATAGTTGTTGTCGTCATCGAGCTGAAATGACTGTCACGCATTGATGCTTCTTCAAACCTTGTCCATAACTCTTTCTTTAGAGTACTCTCACCTGCTCTTGTTCTGTTTTTTGTCATTACGCTCTCTGGTTCTTTCAACATTGGAGTACTCTCAACCACCATTGAAATGCTTCCCTCTAAGAAAACAATTGAGAAAGTAAAGATCATAGATACAGAGTAATCATAAGGCTCAATGAAATGACCAAAACATCAAGCTTACCTTTAATATGTTTTGCTTCTGGTCTAGTGTCTGGATAATCAAACGAGGATACCATTTTGGATCCACCAGTTTCATCAATTGGTTTCTTCTCATTCACAGGCGCCATTAGAACACATGTTTTAGGAGGAGAAAACCACCAAACAGGAGATGATTCAATATCTGTTTTTCTAGTTATTGGAGCATGTTGTATTCCCAAAAGCTCTGGGTACTTTAAGGCGAGATCTTCTGTTTCACCAATACCACAAGATCCAGAGCTCTGTGAACAATTAAAAGTGCTAGCTCCCAATTCAGAGGATATGGACTTACAAGCTCCTTGCTTTCCTGGTTGAGAAGATTCAGGAACTGTTTTAAACAATGTACAAGATTTTGGAGGCGACATCTTCAAACGAGGGGTCATTAAAAGCTCAGACTGAATATTTCTCTACCAAACATTCAGAGAAATCCATGACATGGCGTAAAGAATTACCAAATTCTGCGGTTTTCATCGACTCACCTCCTAAAACATCATCACTTGTTTCTTTAGAAGCTTCAAGTGACTGAGCGTTTGAGTTCCTTTTAGATGTTTTAGTTACATTCTGGTGTTTAAGAAACTCAGATTTGCCTAAGGGTAGTGGTGTCAAAAGAAAGAGTTGTCTACCCTTATCAGCATTATAATCACCACGCCATGACACAAGAGGAGAAGGAGACACTAAGGGCTCAAACTGAGTAGGCTCAGGACTCTCAACATCAAACAAATCTTCTTCTTTTTCACTTGTACTCATCAATGACTGTTCTTCTAAATCAGATATCGCTTCTTGAAATCGAGGAAACCATGGCTGCATATATAAAAACAGATATAACACACAATTTCTAGAGCAAAATTTCAAACACTAAAAGCACAATAGGTTAAAACAAAATCAAAACCTTTAACGATGAAAGCATATCAGATAACACAGATACAAAAGATTCAACTTCTCTTGCTCCTTGTTTGCTAATGGTCTTGCATTTTGTAGCTTTCACAACAACTTCATCAATCTGAAAATCCCCAAAAAATCAAATTAATCATAAATCTTTAATACAGATTGACAAAAACTTGGTTCCTTAAAACTCATATAGAAACAGGAAAAATTTAAAGTCATAGAGAAGAAAATCACCTTATGAAGAAGAGATGAGATATCAGAGTGTACAAGAAAGAGTTGATCCATTTCACAACCTCCATGATCTTCTTCTTCTTCATAAGTTTCCATTTCCTTAGCCTATGAAGTAGATTGGACTATGACAATTCAGTATCTGAAGAATCCAAAAATAAACAATTCGATTCCAGATTAGCGAAGAAGAGTGAGAAATAGAGTTTCAAAATCCATATCGGTTTTCGAAATCAAAATTGAAGATGAAACTATTTATAAGACCTGGTGAATCGGAGAATTAGGAAAACGATTCGGGGATGTTGAGCAAACCTGAAAAGTTTAAGATGACGGCGTTAGGGTTTATAGAATACGAAGGCGGGATTTTGTAATTTCGAATTTGGGGGGTTTGAAGTTGGAAGAAGATGAGAGAGCGTTATACAAAGTGAAACTGAAGAAATCATAATGCTTTTTTTTTTTTTTTTAAACTTCGAAAGTTGTATGATACATCAATAAACTGGGCCAAATATTATTATGGGTTTCATGAGACAATGAAGCCCAGTCATATGGATGTTGCTACCACTTTTAAACTTTTGCCTGTAAGGATTAACTGGAAATTAATTTAAAATTTTTAATAGTTTTAAACTTGTTTTAGTTTTATAAATATTTATAATATTGATATAAAATGTAATTTATGTATAGGAAACATTGAAAGTATCTAAGTCATTGAGATTTCAAAAGAAAAATATATTATAGGTTTACAATGTTGTTATTTTTCAAAAACGTCAATTTACGTATGTAGTATGTACCATATCTCGGTGTTTCATTATAAGCATTTTAAATACTTTCTCACACATTCAAAAGTTAAAGTTTTTATTTACCCTTTATTATGGAACTCCATTGTAATTAAATCTTAACAATATAATTTAAAAACTCATTGGAAACTGAACAATAGACACTTCATTCCAAACTCTTACTTATGGCCACCTACCCTAGGGGTTAGGGCTAGCCACATGGTTGGTACACATCCATATTCTTGAAAATTTTGGTTTTACATTCCTATCATTATAAAACCCCTAAGTTGTGTTTAAATAATCAAGCAACTACAATCTTATAGCTCACTTAATTCATTACTCAAGTCACCCCACTTACACTATAAGTACTCACTTATACACTCTCAATTTCTTCACCAATCTCAAACATAAACAACACTCCATTCTTCTTTCAAGGCTAAGCAAAATGGCTCTTAGAAACTCTTTTGCCATTTTCCTTGCCTTCAACATCATGTTCTTCGCCGTAACCGAAGCTGCCCGGTCCGGTTGTGCACCGTCACCTTACAAACCCAAGCCTACCCCAACCAAGCCTACTCCAACCACTCCTGTCCCAACCATTCCTACCCCAACCGGTCCTGGCACTGGGACATGCCCAAAAGATGCTCTGAAGCTCGGTGTTTGTGTTAACGCACTTAACTTGTTAAATGTGACATTAGGTACTCCCCCGGTTAAGCCATGTTGCAGCCTCATTGACGGTTTGGTCGATCTTGAAGCAGCGGTTTGTCTTTGCACAGCACTTAAAGCTAGCATTCTCGGCATCAATATTAATCTTCCAGTCAACCTTAGCTTACTTCTCAACGTTTGCAGCAGAAAGGCTCCACGTGGCTTCCAATGCCCTTAATTTCTTAAACGTCATATTGCCTAATTAAATCTTGTGTTTATATGGATATGCATGCATGAAACGTGCTCGATCTTTAATTTCTGTTTCCTTTATTTTTCTCTTTATTTGAATTGACTCATGAGGATGAGGAAGATCATCATCAATTGAGAAATGGGTTTTTTGTTGTTGTACTCTATTTCATTTATCTTGATACTAAAATAATGCTTTTCTTTCAGTGTTACGTATTATAATTGCTTCGTTTTAACCAAAAAACAAAAACAGGAATCTGTTTAATTCGTTGTACCTGGCCCGTGAGTATAAGTATAACGAATGATAACACAATAACAGCTTTGCAAATTCTTTATTCTAAAAAAACACTAGTACAAATATACGTTTTGATCAGTTAACTAAAAAAAATGTAGTTAACTCTAGTGAATCCAAGTTTAAATATATCTTCTTTTAGTGGAGATAATTTGAAGAGCTTGTGCGCCCATTACCTAACTGTCAAGGTCCTGATTCCTGAATATTAAGTGAAATCTGAAAAAGAAAAAAAAAATTAGATAATAGAAGCATAGTTTATTCTGAATGATTTATTTGGTAGTGTTTGAATTAATTCTCATATGACTTGAATGTTATATAAATAACTATCACTATATCTGTATATATGTACTAAGGGTTATGAATTTCACGAACTTTTTAGTTATTGAAATTTCAGAAGAGAATGCAGAATAATTTATTTTATCAATTAAATTATCGAGATTCCTAAAGAAAAAAATATCTTAGGATATGTAAAATTATATATATATATATTTCGACCTAAGCAGTTACATATATTTTTGAATCTTTCTGTTTAAATGGAACTACAAAATTTAAGACCCTTAGAATATGTCCATTGGTAAAAATTGTAGAATGTCTTTAAATTTAATAATAATAATAATAATAATAAGAGAAAAGAAGAAAGTGTTTTACAATAGTGGAAATTTATGTCTCTACACATACATTTTAGATCAAAAAAACTAGAATGTCTTTAAAAACTGTAATATTAACTTATACTTAAGACATTTATACTTTTGCTGAGCTGACACTCCTTTAAAACCCTCTATGAATACTACTCTTCTTTTCCTAATTAATTATATTTTAACATTTTTACATATATTAAGAAAACCAATGATTAACAATTCTTTATAACTTAAAACCAATATTATTTAATTATTTTTTATAGTTTACAATAACCAATAAAAAGTACATAACCCCCTAAAATTATATTTTGAAACTATTTTCTATAAATATGGTTACTATGAAATAAAGAGAGTATATACCAACATCTTTTACACAACAGTTTCATATAATAAATTTTCTAACCTATCAAGTATTGTACATTTTTAAATTTCTATTATATAATTAACTTCTTATTATAAATTTTAACACAACAAATTGAATCACTGGATACTGTAGAAGTTTTCCTTCGGTACATGAAATATCATGAATTAGTAACTAAATGAATCCAAACTCCAAAATAAACTATACACACTTGTCACATTGTTCCAAACTCTTACTTATTGCCAGCTAAAATACCCTAGGGGTTAACCACATGGTTGATACATACATATTCCTGAAAAAAATTTGGTTTTACATTCCTATCATTATAGAAAAACCTAAGTTGTGTTTAAATAATCAAGCTATTACCATTTTATAACTCAATTAATTCTTTAGTCAGGCCACTCCACATACACTATAAATACCCTTTTATACACTCTCAATTTCTTCACCAATATCAAATATAAACAACATTACAATCTTCTTTCAAGGCTAAGCAAAATGGCTCTTAGAAATTCTCTTGCCATTTTCCTTGCCTTCAACATCCTCTTCTTCGCCGTAACCGAAGCTACCCGCTCCGGTTGTCCACCACCACCTTTCAAACCCAAGCCTACCCCAACCATTCCTACACCAACCACTCCTACCCCAACCGGTCCTAGCACTGGGACATGCCCAAGAGATGCTTTGAAACTCGGTGTTTGTGTTAACGCTCTTAACTTGTTGAATGTGACATTAGGTGCTCCTCCGGTTAAGCCGTGTTGTAGCCTCATTGACGGTTTGGTCGATCTTGAAGCAGCGGTTTGTCTTTGCACAGCACTTAAAGCTAGTATTCTCGGCATCAAGATTAATCTTCCAATCAACCTTAGCTTACTTCTCAACGTTTGCAGCAGAAAGGCCCCACGTGGCTTCCAATGCCCTTAATTTCTTAAACGTCATATTGCCTTAATCCTGAATTTACGGGCTATGCATGAAACATGCTCGAACTTTAATTTCTGTTTTGTTTGTTTTTCTCTTTATTTTGAATTGATTCATGAGGATGAGGAAGATCCTCGTCACTTGATACATGAGTTTCTGTTGTACTCTATTTCATTTTACTTGATAATAAAATAATGTTTTTAATATGAGCAAATGTATTTCATCGAATAAAATAATTAAAAAACAAAATAGAAGAGAGATGCATATCAAAAGTTCTTAAAAGAGAAATTTAAAAAACGATATCAGAGTAGATATTGACACATATCAGTCAATTAGTGGTTTAATTTTTATTTAAAATTTAAATTTAAATAAATAATTAGATTATATTTAATATATTATTTATTTATTATTAAGAAACCCAAATATGTATGTTTACAAATAGAGATGGGTTAAGAGCATCCTCAACATTAAATATTCTGATAGAATCTCAAAAAATATTATTTTAATTATTTTGTAATAAATAAACGGGTTATTAAAAATTTAAATTATATAAAAATTTGACCAATAGTTGCTAAGAAACATTTCTAAAAGTTTAGAAATCCTATTTCAATCTTTTTACTAGATTCATGATGTGTCATAAATATTATAAATAGGATTTCTAAAATTCATGACACATCATAAATAGAGTATCTTTAACCAAAATTCAAGTGTCTTTATCAAGACACTTTATATACTAAGTGTTTTTAATGTATTAGCTAAAAATATATAAAACACCTCCATTAATAACTGATGGAAGTGCTCTTATATCTAATAATCCAACAAGATTTCCTCCAGATTAATTTTAAAATAATTTTAAAGTATTTTGAATTGTTTAATGTCCAAACTGTTCGGACTGTTTTTCCTATGTATGAAGTTGGACCGTTTTTTCTATGTATGAAGTTGGGCATAGATCATCTTTACATGCTCTATAAATAAGTTGTCTACTAACTTTCATAACATATTGGCTCGCCTACTTTGAGAGTACTACTCACGTTCAATGAATTGAACACTAACATGCATACCAAAAAAGAAAAAAAAATGAACTAAACACCAACTAGAGATTAATGATTAGGTCTGCGTTAACACGGTGTATACAGGTGGACAAAGATTATTACAATTAATGTAGATTCTAACTGTGCCAGAAAAAAAAACATTCAGAATATACCCTTTAACCATTCAAACTAAATTATGTTTATATCTAGAAAAAACCTAAGTATTGGTTTTCCTATGTGCATGCTTTGAGGTCTAGGTTCGATTCTACTTGGCCACTTAACCCATAAATAATAACTAGAACCTCAGTATATAAAAAAGCTTATATCTAGAAAATAATTTTTTTTTTTTTTTTGATTTCATGTCATATTTAGGGTTTTGACGGTTTACAGTAATTACTTGATGCACTAACTGTTCAAATTATCTCCGATAAAAGAAGATATATTTCTTTTACAAATAAGGTTTTAAAAAAATTCGATTAATTAGAGTTCATTAGCATATTTTTCTTCTATCTGATCAAAAGATATAGCATAATAATTTGTCCTGTTGTATCATCATCCGAGTTTAACCCTCGGATTGACCAAACATATTTTTATGTTTTAATGGCATAGCCTAGGCCTAGCGTAGCCGATTTCCTGCACGTACATATTGCTAGGTTTAATTGATGTAAGTAATAGATCGCTCTTAAAATTGGTAAAACAATATGGATTTATATGGCCTCGGAAATTAGTCTGGATTTTTATCTGAGATTCCCCATGTTAATAATAAAGATATAAGCATAGTTTTTTCGTTTTATTTATTTTAATTTTTAGAATTAAATACGTGGATATTACATAATGTCTTATATCAAGCACAACACCGTATATGTATACAATTTAATATGGTATCAAAGCCTTCTATTTTAAATTTGGTTGGTGTGAGTTAAAAACTTATGCGTTATACATCTTACTTCTTACTTTTTAGAATAAAGAAGATCATAAAGAAGGTCATAATTTTTTGTAGGTTTTAAATGATTTTTGGATTATGTTTTTTAGTGTTGGATTTTGGTATCTGGATTTTGTCAAAATAATTAAAATAAATAAATTTATAAATATAAAAAATAGAAGTCTAGTATAAAAGTGAAAACCCAGAAAATTTAATTTTTATATTTGCACTATTTTTTTATATATATTCAGTGCAAATTGGTGAAATGATGCAAAAACTAGTTTTCCTATTTTTAGGGAAACTATTTTCAACAAAATCTTGAATGGATAAAAATTAATTAAAAAAAAAATAAACTATGAAAAAATCTTCTTGCCATTCAAAGCCTAAACCATCAAAGGAGATTCGAACTATAATGAAAAAAATAGACGAACTAGATGAAGACTGTGATGGCATAGATCAAAAAGGAAGTTTGGGGAATAACTGGACACATATGTACACATTCCACATTATTTTTAATTTTTTACCATTGGTTTTTGGCACAAGAATCAATTGGGAGGATTTCTTTTCAAAACGATAGTTCTAAGGGGTTAGGATTTTCAACGAAGTACGAACTATATATTAAGTTATGATATTGTTATTAGATTTCTTGTTGACTTCAAAAACTTCCTTATTTTTTCTCTATTAGTTTTGATTCTCCTGTTACGAAATACAGTTTGATTTAAGTTTTCTTATTTTGGAGGAGTTTTGTTATTATGAGTATATCTAGTCCTCATGTTGATAATATTGGATATAAAAAACGGTTAATTGACAACACAATCAACACGATGAGAAACCACATTAGAATGAACAAGTTAAATTCTTGAAATTACTTTTAACGAAAAAAATACGGATATATTCATTAGCCAATCAGATATATGGAAATAATTTATTAGATTTATTTTTTCTAATGTGTATTTTCTCCTCGTGTATATATATATATATATGTGGATTATATATGACTGTCTAAATCCATGTATTTTGACTTTTGTAACTTAATGTTGATTAATGTAAAATCAGATGTTAAAAAGGAAACAGAACTTCAAAAAATAAAGCATATAAGAAAACAAGAAACTAATCAGTTGGAATCAATGCTAGTAAAGAATGCTTTGGCATGATGATTATAAATTTATCATTCTAATTTAATCCCGTCGAATGAATAATTAAATTCTAGATCTCTTCTGTAGTTACTACCCGTGAAGCATATTCTGGCATGCATGTTCAACCTTATTTTATAACAGTATATATAATGAAACAGATACCACTAATATAAGAAACCTGTATTATTTATTTTGCAAAAGGATAAAATCTTATAATTTTATACATCCCTCATTAATCAATATGAATCGTAGAAACATATAATTCGAAAGAGAAATAACAGCAATAATTTTGTCGTTATAACACCTTAACATATAGAATATATTTGGATCTAACTGTTTCTGTATACATTTTTCATATAAATCATATTGAGCATGGCTGTATTTTCAAAGATGCCATTGGCCGCACAAATATCCAGGATATCTTATGAAAGTTAATGAAATTTTTTTTTTATAACAATGTTGAGTATCCCTTTGATTTCAATTTTGTATTAAACCATCTAACAATTTGAGACAACTATAACGTTGAAAGTATGATTGCGATATTTCTCTGTTTAAAAAAAGTCCAAACTATAGTGTCTATTAGTACATCTTGTAATGTAAACCCTGTTATACGGTATGGATTTTATTTTATTTTGTCAATAAACAGAATAATTTAATATTCCATCCATTTGGGATTATAAAACAATTGAATGTACTATTAACCATTTCTAAATGAAGTCATAGTTTTGTCCTCGTATGAGATTATGTGCAGACTTAATAATGTTTTAGCGTAATGTTGCTGTAAGTTTGCCCCGTGACAAAGAGATCTGTTGAAGGTTAAGATATATTCACATGAACAAGCGTGAAGGAATAAAGAACAATCATTCTATTTTTTTTTATTTTTTTTTAATTCTAATGATCTGGATCAACGAATAGTCGAATACCATGAGTTTCATGTCACGTCGTAGAGATTTTTTTCCGTAGCTCATTTTCCGGTTAACACACTACAAAAAAACCTCATGAATTTCTATATAGAATCTACAAATTTCTGACAAAAAATAAAAGTGGTAAGAAATTAGTAGAAAGTTTCCTACAAATTTTTTTGTTCGAATCATGTAAATGCTCCGGTCGTCAAATGGAAATGATAGAGAATTAGGTGTTTAAAAGAAGTCAATCTCTGATCTACACCAACAAGATAATTCCTTCTTAAAAAGAAATCAATAGATCAAGACCACTTGTTTTATCATTTCAATTAGATATGCTTAGTTAAATATATTTAGCAGAGGGGGCTAAGTATTAACACAAATACAAGTTATATTTCATTTGTCACTAGCTATAACTACTATAGTAAATCGCAGGTTTTAGAGAATTTTAAAAAATTGACCAAAAGAGGAGAAATTAAAATTCTATTGGTTTAATTTTCTAATTTTCGAATTTGCAAAGAAAAAAACCAAACAAACTAAATATCTACACTCACTTAGTAGTACTATAGGTGTATATATATATATATACATGGTGCAATACTAATTGGCGCTCTAGAATATCATTTTTCTTTACTAACCATGATAGATATTAATTTATATTCTTTCATGGCTAACCATTTCGACAGTCTTCTTTTAAGTTAATGTATAGTTATAAAAAAAAGTAAATATCATAATCAATTATATGGATATATTCTATTTAAAAACATGTACAAGTTTTTTAAATAAACTAGATTTCTACCCGCGGTACACCGCAAGTTAATATTTTTAACTAATAAAAATAATATATTATATATTGTCTTATTTCTGTAATATACCGAACTAATTGTTATTATTTTATATTATTTATATAATTTTTTTGAAATTGAATATTTACTATAACTCAATTTATGTAATAAAATAGAAGCAATTAAGTAAAATATTATGATTTATCTGTTTGACACGTTTGATTATTATGAATTTGTATATCCTGTAAAATGTTATAGAGATTTGTTAATAAAATATTTTATTTAAATGCTTAATGAAATGTGAAAACATGGTTACCGAGTTTACAAATATATACTCAGGTGTTCTTCTAGATTTCACAGTATATTGTCTCCAAGAGTGAAGAACTTTTACTTGAACTATCTAAAATATCTTCTATGACCTTAAATCTCTCAAAAAAATGAATCAGTTATTTGAAATGAGTTGTTTTGTATTTTTTCGTATACAATATAAGTGTTTTTTGGTATACGATTACGAAATTTGAAATATGAAAATGATATAATATATATATATATAGAATTTTAATATTCGAAAGTTATTGTTATGTGAATAAAAAATAATTAGAAAATGTTTGATTATTTAGATAAGATTATCTCATTAAAAGATGTTTGTAAATAGTGTTTGGAAACAAAAATTAAAGTAATTCTTTTTTAATAGGAGAAGAGATGATAACCACACTCCGCCTTTACAGGAAATAACTATTATTTTGATTTTCTCCTCTTTGAAAGATGGTATTTCGCGCTTTTTAAACCGAACATATCTTGCAATGTTTTAATCCTATTATAATCTTGTGTAACGGTTCCTATTGGACATGAAAATGCAACAAGACTCACATTGTTGTAAACCGGAGGTTTTACTTGCTTCTTAAAGTCACGAGTTATGGTAACTAATATTTGGCAATTCGTCTCTAGACCGGAAGCTCTTTTGGTCTCATTCGGGAATTCTACTATCGACTATCCTTTGATGCAAGTTCTCTGATTCTCTCTATCATGTTATCTTTGTTTCTAAGTTATTTGCATTATCTCCAATTCAAGAAGTTGGAAGTTTATTCGGATCGATTTCCTTAGTTGTAGGATTAGTCAAGATTAAAAGTTGTTTGACAAAAAAAAAAAAAAAAGAGATGATAATTGCATTTTTTTTTACTGAACATAAAGTAGAAGTCAGAGATTTGATTCGGTTTGAAATTAAAATATACGTATGGAGAAAATATTGATATTGATGAAGATTAATCTAATGAGATATACTTTGTACAATGAATTTCTAAATTAGAAATATTTGATTATATTTATTAAAAATCCTTGAAGGTCCGTACATGTATTTATATAATTCGAAAAAATCTTTTACAAACTTAGAGTTAGTTTAGGGTATCGTTCCATCACCTAATGCTTTTGGAACTAAATAGTTCATTAGAGCCATATATTGCCAGCTAACTTTGGGCAATTAATGACCATAATGTGTTCTTAAATAATCAAATCACACTTGTACAAAATTAATCAACTAATCTCCTTTTAAAAAATCAAGAATCAAACCTTCTCATTTCTCTTCTAATGAAAACCCTATAAATACCAACTAAACACTTAACGTTTCTCTCCACCCATCTTAAACACACTACTACTACTACTACCTCTTGAGCTTTTGTTTGCGTTTTTCACTCCACAAACAAAATGGCTTCAAGAACTTCTCTTACACTCTTCCTTGCTCTCAACCTCCTCTTCTTTACTTACACATCTGCCACTTGCTACAAGTGCATCCCCATACCAACGACCCCAACGGTCCCAACGATCCCAACTACCCCGACCACCCCAAGTTATGGTTCTTGTCCAAGAGATGCCCTAAAGATTGGTGTTTGCGCTAATGTTCTCAAGCTAGCGGACCTAAAATTAGGAAGCCCACCCGTACAGCCATGCTGCTCGCTCATTGATGGCTTGGTTGACCTTGAAGCTGCAGTCTGCCTCTGCACCGCGCTCAAGGCTAACATTCTTGGAATCAACCTTAACCTTCCCATCAATCTCAGCCTACTCCTCAATGTTTGTAGTAGAAAAGCTCCAAAGGGTTTCCAATGCGCGTAAGTTGAAACAAACGAATCATATGGTTTATAAATTCTTGAACCTGGTTTATTATCTTCTTGTTTTTTTCTAAGTGTTTTTTTTTGGTATTTTCCTTGGAATTGTTATATTCATGAACGTATGTTCTCATGAAATAATTATTGATCATGGATTTCTGTGTTTAATCGGCAAGTTTGTACTCCTTTGCTTCATTGTTCTTCCATCACTTCTTTGTAATTGTCTTTTGAATTTGATTAATAAAAGTATCAATTGATTTTGTTGTTTATATTGGGTGTATATATCTATCCGAAAACCTATATATGTGAAATGATATAGTATATCTTAACATACTCTGGTTATATTTCGTTGTAAGAATTAAGACATTAGACGACATTTTACTTCCGCGCCATTGCAGACCTTTGAAGAGACATCCTAAGAGTCTAAGACCACTGGAGGAAAGAAAAACAAATTGTAGAATATCTGGAACAACAAACTTGGCAAGTTATGTCAAACCATAACCGAATCAAAATTTCTTCGACTTAAATAAACTGTAAAAAAATCGATTCTGATTCGATCAAACTAATTCTAAAAACTAAAAATTATTAAAACAAATACCAAACTGAATAGAAATAAGTGTATAGTACCACCTTTAGGCATCTATTAAGTGATACACATAGTTAGGATCTCACATTGTAAGTTTAAAACAACCATCACTAGTATATAACAGATACACTAAAAGAAATATGAGTTAACATTTATTAATGATAATTGTTTTTAATTTGGAAACTCATTAACCTTAATATTGCAACCCATCATTAATCACATGCAAGAAAAAGGGATACTTTTCTTATCATCAAGCTAGCCATTTCTTTCCTGGTTAAGTTTGACAGATATCAAACTAGATAAGAATATGGTGAAGATGAGGCTCCACAATCTCCTTCAAAGGTGGTTCCAAGTTATGAAGTTTTGATAGTGAAGACGTGTTTTTCTATGTTTTTTTTCTTTTTTTTTTTGCTTTCTTGTATAACTATTTTTGTTGATTAATAAATGTAATATTTCAACAAAAACAAATATTCTAAACAAATATAGTTAAAGATTATGGGCGAAAACTGAGAGCTTTCTTTTATAAATGGGTAACAAATTTGAAACCAAAACTATAGTGTTATGATATCTAACAATTACATCTTAATATACAAAATTTGGTATCTATTTTGGCCACCATTTTCAATTTTTTTTGCTCGCTACTTTTTAATATATCTTTAAATATTTCTTTTTAAAGGGGGTGCAACACTAAAACTTTCTACGAAGTTATCCATCCTTGTAATACTGATGGAATCATGTGCATTAATGCTTGAATGCTCACCATTTATAGTTTTACATTAATGATTTTATCATATTATATCCTTATTTATAATTTACATTTAGTATATTAAATATTTTAGCTTTTTATGAATAGATTTATAGCTTACTATGTTTATAGCTTAATCTACACAGTCATCGGTTTCTTTTTTCGTTAGAAACTAAGAATTATACAATTTAGGGAAGCAAATACAAAATATATGGCACTAAAAAAAACCTTTACAAGACATCAGATCTGGAAACAGAGGAGACCACGTTTGAAAACTGAATTAAGGACAATCGGGAAGAAAACAAAATATGTCCCATCGCTATTTTGTACCATTTGATCAAGCAGTTACTAATTAATTGATTAAACAGAATAGTTTTAAGTTAAAATTATTTGACTTATTCTATACTCCATTTAGATTATTATTCAAGAACTCTCCCGTGATCAAATTTGGCATTTTCATACTCAGTATTTATTAGAGATGCCTTCAGATACAATAAAACGTTACAGATGTGTATACTTGTTACGTGTATACTAAAATAATATATGATCGAACATCGATCCAGTGGTACATGAGTTGGGATTTGGATAGATTACAAAGAATATAAAGGACCTGCTCCATGACATATACTAACATCCATTACCACATTCCACATATATTAATTTTTTCGCTAATATCAAATAATATATATGTATAAGATTAACGTACTTTAACAAAAAAACTTAAAACTAACGTAACTAAATAGTAAATACTGATGTTTGTTGGGATCAAAAAGAAAGTACAGTACTAAAATTAACTATGGAAAATAACTTTCTTCACTAGTTCTTTTTTAAACAAAACAAAAGTTTGATTTTACGTAGTTGAATTTTGCATCCTTAGTTTATTAAACTTTCTATAATTGAATATCAAATCCGTAATTTTCAGCATAATTTTTCACTAATTTCGATCGAGTTATACGTGGCATCCTTAGACTATTCATATGAAATTCTGTTTTTTTTTTTCTTGTTCCTTATTCATGCGCGGTTGCCAAGATTCCTTCAATAGATCGATACTATACATCTCTCTCTAAATCACCATATTAGCGAGAGGATCTTGCGATGTCGTTTTGAATTGAAAAGTTTACTAGTAATATGGAAGACCGAAGATGTAATAACTATTACGATTCAAAAATAAGAAACCCTAAACCAAATTATGACAACACAATTGATTGACAAAGAAGACATATCTAGCTAAAAATAAGCCTATCGATACATTAATTGAATTTTGACGTGCTTTGTAACAAACTGTATATCGACATACGGTAAATTGATATAAAATGAAGCTATTTCATGTGTATCCAATTAGGTAATCATGAGATATTGTTAGTTTCACCTTATATATTAGTGATCCAAAATTAAAAGAAAAAAATGTATGAGACATACGATTACTATAGTACCAAAGTTCTCTATTTCTCTTGTTAAGACACGGATATAGCCAAAAGTTTTCACTGCCAATGATCCAACACCTCTTGTTGCCATCAAGTTAATTATGTATGTGGTTCCTTGGCTATTTGTCCGGGGAATTAAAAAAAAACAGGTTTTTTTGCCTTGCTTTGTTGAAATTGCAACTTACAGTTTAGGCTTTTGTGGTATCACAATGGGTTTCAAAGCTTTCTACAAATAAAAAAAAAAGGACTGTCTTATCATGGATCAAACGAACCATTAAAAAGGGCCCACTTATAGCCACCACAGAGTCCACATCATTACAGTCACTTTCACTTTAGAAAACAAATTTTCAAAAGAAAATTATATAATTTATTTCTTGTATGAAAAGAAGAATTTTTTTAAGAAAAAAATAACAAATGATAAAATAAAACAAAGAATTATTCATTAAGTGTTTTAATCAAAATTTACTTAAAACTTGGCAAAAAAAATGTTTTTAAATTATTATATTTTCCTTATCTTTAAATTATGTAAAAAAAAAGAGAGGTAAAAACCTTATCTTCCCAACCTAACCGTCTTATCTCCTCCAACCACTGTGTCTGTGTGTAAAAGCACTCAAAAGCACACTTTTATTTCTTTCTCTGTCACCATTTTCTCGAGAAAATTCTCAAATCTGATACTTTCCCCAGATGCTAAAACCCTAGTTTTCAAATTCAAAAAAAAATGGCGACGATTCCAATGGATATCGTCAACGATCTATTCCTCCGATTACCAGCAAAATCATTAGTTCGTTGTCGAGCTCTTTCAAAGCCATGTTACAATCTAATCAACAGTCCAGATTTCATCTCATGTCATCTCAATCACGTTCTTCAAACCGGAGATCATCTCATGATTCTTCTAAGAGGTGCTCTTCATCTCTACACTGTAGATCTAGATTCACTCGATACAGTCTCCGACGTTGATCATCCGATGAAACGTGGTGGTCCTACTGAAGTATTCGGTTCATGCAATGGTTTAATCGGGTTATCAAATTCACCAACTGATTTAGCGATTTTCAATCCATCAACTCGACAAATCATTCGTTTACCTTCTGAATCTATTGATCTTCCTCATGGTTCAACGACTCGTGGTTATGTGTTTTATGGATTTGGATTTGATTCTGTGAATGATGATTATAAAATTGTGAGGATGGTTCAGTTTAAGAGAGACTCAGATGATGAACTTGGTTGTAGTTTTCCTTATGAGGTTAAAGTGTTTAGCTTGAAGAAGAATTCATGGAAGCGAATCGAATCGGTTTTGCCTTCGATTCAGCTTTTGTTTTACTTCTATTATCATTTGTTGTATCGTCGTGGTTATGGTGTTCTTGCTGGTAATAGTCTTCATTGGGTTTTACCTAGAAGACCTGGTTTGATTGCGTTTAATATCATTGTGAGGTTTGATCTTGCTTTAGAGGTTTTCGAGATTGTTCGGTTTCCGGAAACTGTTGCAAATGGTGATGTTGATATACAGATGGATATTGGTGTTTTGGATGGTTGTTTATGTTTGATGTGTAACTATGATCAGAGTTATGTTGATGTTTGGATGATGAAAGAGTATAATGTGAGAGATTCTTGGACTAAGGTTTTCACGGTTCAGAAACCCAAAAGTGTGAAGTCGATTGCGTATATGAGACCTTTGGTTTATTCTAAGGATAAGGAGAAAGTTCTTTTGGAGATTAATAATACAAAGCTTGTGTGGTTTGATATAGAAAGTAAGAAGCTTAGCACTCTTAGGATTAAGGATTGTCCTAGCTCGTATAGTGCTGAGCTTGTTGTGAGTAGTCTTGTTTTGGGATGTAAAGGTGATCTTAAGAACATTAAGTATCGGAAAGAACAACGAGCTAAAGAAGCTAGAGAAGCTAAAATGATGCAGACCAATAAAAAGAGGTGAGGTTTTCTGGTTCTTCCCTAAATATGATATGATGAAAGAAAGCAATTCCAAGTCTTATGATTATATTTAGTATCTTTTTTCAATTGCACTTAGTCATAATTTTTATCGATATGCTTAGTAACTCGTTTGTTGTTCAACTTAGGGATGGTTTCCTTTCCAAGGGATTCAAGCTGGTCTTATAAGCAAAAAGCAAGATCTAAAGCCAAAGGTGGTATGTGTAAGTTTGGCCATTGTTAATTGTGTTTAGTTTGCTCCTACATCCGTATTTCTATCCAAGCACTTTTCACGTATGACCAAATTCAAGTGTGTTTTTTTTTCTTTTCTGTTGAACGTCGAGCTTTATGAGACTTTTTACAGGCAAACCATTGTCGGGTTTTGGTTTTACAGGGCGGAGAAACGGGAAGGAGAAGTAGCTTAGCCAAAGTATAATACATCTTAACCAAAGTAAAAGCCTTTAGAGATAAATACATCATCAACATGGAGATTGTACTAATGACCTATGATATTAAAATAAACGTTGTTGGTTGCCTTGTTGGTTTGTAAATTATAAAAAATTAGAATCCCCTACACAACTCTTTTGAAGCTGCTTATTATGACTTAAGTACTAACGCTTTGTATTTGCTTTTTAAAATCTCTGCAAAAATCGAGATGTGTATGGTTTGTTCTGTTAATATCACGTTCAAAAACAAATATCATAAATATTTCAATGAATCACATGCGGCCCTTCAAGTGATACGAGATGTCAAGAATTTATATCATTTTGAAATCACTATGACAAAAATGAAATTTCGAAATTGATTTTAACAGACAATAATGTTCATCTCTTATTCGAGTGCTGGATTGATTCACTTGCATGGCTCGTGCTCCAACTTATCTCAGCGTACCATGACTATCTTTAAAGTCCCATCCCACTCCACTTGAGTTATTTCCTATAATCATATCTCAAGGAGAACAAGAAAACGTTATTAAAAGTAATTTATTTGCCCTTCCCACACAATCAATGTCTTGTTTTAAAACTCCCAAAAACAGTTTGTGGAAGCATTATATTAATCATGATGGTCAAACTCAAATCTAATCTATAATAGAAAGAGAAATAAGTTTCAAAGATGATGAAGACTTTAATTTAGCTTTCTAGGAGGATTAGTCTTGGAGAATATTGACCAATCCGGATTCTCTCGTCTTATCCACAATTTAAAGAGTATAATTTAAAAATTCGCATCAGGTACCACTTCTATTGGATGTAAACAATATTTTTTAATTGTATTTTGGTCATTGGCACAATGACCATTTAATCTGTGAGATGGCAATAAAGGTGGAGCACCACCGGCCCACTTGTGGAGCATTCATGCGGTCCCAACTGTGTAATTTGGAAAGACAAACGAAAGCTGTGTTTGGATTGGTTTCAGACACATTGGTTTGGACTGAACTGCTCGCCACCAAAAGTTACTTCTCCAAACCAACTCATGGACCCATTTCATTATCTTCTCGAAAGAAAGATGCAATATTGGTGCTATCCTTAAGGGACAAGATAAAGAGCAAGTACTGACAACTACAAAATACAATTTTCCTATATACTTAGATATATTTCTTTTAAAAAATTAAGAACTTTTTCAACACAAAACTTACTTTCTAATACAATACAAGATTTCTTTTTTAATTCATAAGACAATGTTTTCTTTTTAAATAATAATGAGGATAATATACGTCGTTTCGATTTCGTCCAAACCTGAAAGAGAAAGAACGATAAATGAAATTTAAGCCCAATATTTATGGGGTTAATAAGCTTTCAATAATTGGACCAAATGCAAATAATTAAGCCCAATAAGTTTTTACTTTTTACAATATGATTTTTTTAATTAATAGCATATACAATATAATCTCTATGAATTAATATTCGATAAATTAATAATCTTACTAAATTAATAAATTATTATAATCCCAAATCGGGACCAGTGTAATAATAGACACATTTCGATAAAACAATAAGATAATATATTTTTTGAAATTCCTATATAAATATATGGTCCCATTAATAACATAAATTAATAGTCATATAAATGTACTCTATATATATGATATATTTTAATGAAATATGGTTTTAATTTTATTTATTTATTAGTAAATTTTTAATCTTGTGCGAGTTTATTTTAATTTTCTTAAAATATCAAAAATATATGATATTATTTTCTTAAATTTTATCAGAAACTAATTTAAAAACTTGATATGCAATAATTATTTTCTAATATATAAATGCATTAAAATATATCAAAGTATTGTTATCATTTTTTAATTTTTATGTAATATATTTTTAAAAATTTGGAAAACTCTCTATAAATTAATAGCTCTCTAAATTAATAAAATTCTCCGGTTTCGATATTATTAATTTATAGAGGTTTTACTGTATGTAGATACATATTGTCTTCACATTTTCCTAAAAACAACGTACATATTAGGGCTGAGAGTTCGGATATCCGATCGGGTTTGGATCGGATATTTCGGGTGTTCGAATGTAGAAATATAGGATCCGATCGGGTATTTTATAATTTTGGGTCGGGTTCGGGTAAACACCCATCGGGTTCGGGTATACCCAAACTCAAATAATTTTTGAACCAAACTTTAAAAACTGATATATATTCATATATATTCACTATTTGTTTTTGAAATCAATCCAAATTCATTAAAACTAGATAGAATATCAAAATAAACCTAGAAAATTCAAACCACCAAACAAAAACACAAAATTTATTTTTTCATTTGTTCTTGAATTTATGAAACATTTAACATTAAATAACAAAAAATTTCAATTAAAAATTATAAAATATTTAAGTTTTACACAAGTTTGGATTACTTTGGGTGAAATTCGGGTTGTTCATGTCGTTCGGATATACCCGATCGGGTATGGGTATCTGATGAGTAAAAAATATACACCGATCGGATATTTTAGTACACTTGTACCCGATCAGAACTCTTTACTTCGAGTCGGATTCGAATTCAGATTCGGGTATGGGTTATTATGCCCAGACCTAGTACATATTTAGAGTATCTGAATCAATTTCCAACCTTGTTTTCTACCCATTGAATTGGAACACGTAGATTTATATGAATAATTGTAATTTTCTATTCCCAAAAAGAAATTAGAAATTTTGGGACGAAATGTAAACCCATCTCACATTGACCAACTTATAAAGGTTACTAGCAAACTTACCGAATCTCCATAAACAATTTAGTCAATAAATTATAAGACTTGACTCTGATTAGCCAAAGCTATATAATAATTCATAAAAAAAAATGTAATACAATCCCAAAACCATAATTATTTTCTTCTTTTCTTTATCAGATGATACAATGAATCAGTCTTTTAACCACAAAACGACATCTCGAATTTTATTTTCTCCCCAAAACATATCTCTACTTAATTGGGATATATAAATAATTTTATATAAGATTGAAAAAATAAAAAGATCAAGTTTGAAATTGTCTAGTTTTTAACAATGGCTTAAAAAAAAAAAATGACGGCTGTGTTAAACCCAGACGAAACCTCTTGTTGCTTTCCCTTCGTCTTCCTTCTTCTCACCTTTACATATACTCAGATTCTCATATTTTCCGTTACTGTTATTTTTCCGGCAATCAGTTTAATGATTTTTCTAATCGGCAAAACCACAAAAGAGATTTTCATCTCTCGATGACTCTAAACCATTTATCAACCGACGATTCCTCTAACAATCTCGATTCCTCTATCATCTCCGCCGTTAATTTTTTCGATCATCATCATCATCGCAACAAGCGAAAACACGAAGATAACGACGGAGTTAACCTCCTCGATTTAATGAAGAAACACGAATCCGAAGCCGATCGTATGGCTTTGGCGGCGGAATCAGATCAGTTTCTGTGTAGATCCGGCGAGAATTCTAACTCTAATCGGTTAAATTCTTCGTCGGCGGAGTGTTCTTATGTTTCTGAGTCATCAAATCGTGCTGAGTCGACTCGGTTACAATTATTGGTTAGGATGATGTCAGGTGGTAAAACGATTGTGATTCACGCTGATAGAAACGATACTGTTGAGAAGCTTCATCAGAGAATTGAATTGAAAACTAAGATTCCGGTGATTGAGCAACGAGTTATCTATAAAGGTAAGCAGCTACAGTATGAGCATCCATTAAGCTATTACTCAATTGAGCAAGATGCTTCGCTTCAGCTTGTTGGTCGTATGCAAAGTACTGAGCATCCTATAGCTTGGCAAACCATTGATGATATTATGTATACAGTTTCTCGAATGTATAAAAGTGATGAAGATGTTCCATCTAACATTAATGAGAAGATTGATGCTTTTTTCCGTATGATTCCTCCAGAGAACGATGATTCCATTGCGAAATATATCAAGATTTTCTCCTGCTCTTCTGTTCCAGGTGCTTTGGTGATGCTCTATGCCTCTTCTAAGGAAATGAATAAGTCATCTGCTAAGAGTTCTATTAAGTTGTTCTTGAATAAGTGTATTGGTTTGCCTAAGAATCAGCAGAACTATTGTTTGCCGATTGTGTTGGAGTTTACTAGATTACTTAAGAGGTTTTGCCCTGATCAGAAGCTTTATGTGTCTTGCCGGAACACGTTGGCTTCCATGCTGGAAACGTTTGATAATTCTAGAGGATTCCATGGTGGTGTTTTGACTTTTGGGTCGGAGATTTTTCCTTTCTTTTCTGAGTTGGCTGATCTTATGGTGAAAGAGTTAGTTCAGTATACAGGGCCTAGTTGCACTGATGTTGAGAAATTTGCTTCCTTTTGGCATCACTTGAAGAAAGCCATTGAATTCCAAGTTGCCTGCTCGATTCCCATTAGTTTTCCTCTGCAAAATACTATATTGGAAACGGAGATCGTACAACTCTATCGGCTGTTTAGTAACTTGCTGAATACAATGGACATTTGTATGTGTAGGGTCGAGTTTTTGTTGGCTGAAAGAGAAGTTGGAGGAAACAGTGAAAGTTTGTCTGCATCTTGCTCTCAGTATCTTGCTATTCTGAAGATTATCAATTCAATGGCTCACCTCTATCAAGGTGCTCAGAAACATTTATCTGAAAATTTAATTCTCAGAAAGGTTGCATTCTGTGCCCTTGTTGTGAATTTTGCAAAAAGAGGCGATGACCACGAATGGATATTTGAGTACAAGGAAGCTACCAACTTTGAAGCTAGGAGGCATTTGGCAATGCTGTTGTTTCCTGACGTGAAAGAAGAGTATGACGAGATGCACGAAATGCTCATTGATCGGTCTAATTTGTTAGCAGAATCGTTTGAGTACATAGTGGGAGCAAGCCCTGAGGCACTACATAGTGGACTGTTCATGGAATTCAAGAATGAAGAAGCCACAGGTCCTGGTGTTCTACGAGAATGGTTCTATCTGGTATGTCAGGAGATATTTAGTATGAAGAATACCCTCTTCCTTAGATCTGCGGATGATTTTAGAAGATTCTCTCCAAATCCAGGTACGCTTTTTGTCAGATTTTTACTGCTCTTTTTTCAGGACATAACTATCCTAGGTACAAGTAAAATTTTTGGACCTTTGCTTGAACAAGTCTGCTTTACTTTCTTACTGAATTTTTTTTTTCAGTTGCTCTCTTTGGAATCCTGAAAACATATGTAGTTTGTCAGTATTGCATAGTGTGTAGTTCCTAAATTGCTTGTAAAATTTGTTTGTGGTTATGTGAAGTACGCATGCAGAAGTATACACTTCAAATACAAACAATTGTTGAACTTATCAGAATTCTATATTCTTATATAACCGCTTGATCATGGTACTAGTGTTCCTGCTTAACTATCTGAAGTGAAGCATCAGTAAGTTGAATTTATTTGGAAGCTATCTAGCTTTAAAAAAAAAAAGAGATGAAATCTAAACATGTCACTATTTGCTCTAAATTAGTAGCTTCTGTGATGTTAGCATGTTGATCGTATGATAAAATAGTTTTGTCTTGCATTCAGCATCCAAGGTGGATCCATTGCATCCCGATTTCTTCGAGTTCACAGGTCGTGTGATTGCCTTATCTTTGATGCACAAAGTTCAAGTGGGTGTGCTTTTCGATCGTGTTTTCTTCTTACAATTGGCCGGATTGAGAATTTCTTTGGATGATATCAAGGACACTGATCGAATCATGTACAATAGCTGCAAACAGATTCTAGAAATGGATCCAGTGTTTTTTGATTCAAGCGTGGGTCTTGGTCTAACATTCATGTTGGAAACCGAGGAGCTTGGAAAGAGGGATACGATAGAGCTATGTCCAGGCGGGAAATCCATAGCTGTTAACAGCCAGAACAGGAGACACTATGTGGATCTCCTCATCGAGCGTCGATTTGCCACACCAATCTCTGAGCAAGTAAAACAATTTTCCCGCGGTTTCACTGATATGCTTTCGGATTCTGTACCACCCAGATCCTTTTTCAAGAGAATATACCTGGAAGATCTTGACGGAATGCTTCGAGGAGGAGAAAGCCCGATAAGCATAGATGATTGGAGAGCACATACAGAATACACCGGATTCAAAGAGAGTGATCGCCAAATAGACTGGTTCTGGAAGGTAATATGTAAAAACTTCAACTTTTTTTAACTTTGGAATCAGACTTTTTCTGAATCCTTTATCGTATTTTTTGGTAGATTTTGAAGAAAATGACAGAGGAAGAACAGAGAAGCATACTGTTCTTTTGGACATCGAATAAGTTTGTACCAGTGGAAGGGTTTAGAGGATTATCATCAAAGCTTTATATCTACAGATTATATGAAGCCAATGATCGTCTTCCATTGTCTCATACTTGCTTCTACCGCCTCTGTCTACCGAAATACCCAACGATGACTCTCATGGAACAACGCCTCAGATATATCGCTCAAGATCATGTCAGTTCCAGTTTCGGTAAATGGTGAAAAAAGTATTAAAGTAAATGTATATCTCTCCCTCTGTTACCGATGTTTAGGGTTTGTAGATTGGTGCTTTTGGTGTATAGATTTAGTTGTGGTCGAGCTCTGTTTATGACCAGGAGAGAAAAGGTGAAACCTTTCTTAACTTCTGTTTTTAACTTATGATAAATTAAGTTTAAACTTATGCCGATGAGTAAAATATGTAAATGAAAAGGTGTCGTTTTTTGACATTTCGTTTTCTTATTTAAACTTTGGGCCTGGGCATTATCTCTGTTATAGGGGTCTAGGTCATAAATTTAGTTTTATTGAAATTTGGTTAAATTTTGATAGTATAATGAAAGATCTTCGGATAATTCAGTTTTTTTTGGTCTAAAGTAACTAATATATTTGGATTTACATATACGTATAAATTTGTTGTTTTAGATATTTGAGTTTTTTCAAATGAAAATTTGACTACAAATCTTTATATTTTATGGATAGTTATTCGTTCTCGGTTTGATATAGATTTGCTTCAAATATTTATGTTAGTATCAGACTGGTTCCGGTTTGGATTTTTGGATCCTTGTATTGCCCTTAGCAACTCATTTGTGAGTGTTTGGTATTAACGAATCATTGTAAGTAAGAATAAACATTAGTTTAATTAACTTAGATGTGCAAATAACTAAATAGGCGTCTGAAATTGTAGTGTAGTTCTTTGTGTTTGTATTTAGAGAACATTTCTTTGTTGTTTAATAAATAAACCAAATTAGATTACAAGAACTGTATAAAGCCTTTTATTTATTCTTGAGCACACAAACGTAACTCTCTTAAGACAACCTCAATGGTCATCTCGTCATATAGATAATATAAATAAATAAACCCATATTATATTCATATACTAGTACCTCAATTGTTTTATTATTATGCGAAACTCATCTCCTTATATTTCATAGAATATAGGATTTAACAAAAACATGTTCTCGTAGATGTAAACTTTGTTACACTGTCTTGACTTCAACAGCCTTCTCCTCTTCAGCTGGAGCATCTGCCACTGGTTTAGCATCTTTCTCCTCCACAGCTGCTGGAATTTCAACCGGTTTCTCCTCCTGAACCGGATCTGTCTCGGGTTTTTCATGATCTTTCTCTACCTTTGGTTCTTCTTCGATTTCAACTTCAACCACGGTAGCTGAGTCATCTGTATGAATGGTTTCCTTAGGTGTTTTGGTCGTTGGCTCGGTTGTTGTCTTCTCTTCCGTGTTTGGTACTATTTTCTCAACCTACGGTACAAAAATCGATTGAGATTTGGCGTCATGAATCAGGCCATGGACTATTAACAAAATTTACAAACAAAAGTCTTAGTTTTAGAAAACAAAATGTGGAGATATGATCAAACTAGTACACATGTTTTGTTGTCTAAAAATACGGTAAGTTAAATTGGTTTGTACATATTGTGTCACATATGTATTATATTATTAGTCTCATGTAGAGAGACTTTAAAGTAAACTGATGGTAAAAAAAAAATTTGACATAAAATTGAAATTGTTTTTTTTCCTTTTGGGATGAATTATTTATGTCTATCAACGGATTTAAGATTATGAATTAAGAATATGGTAGTTGATATTACCCGAAACAAAAACTTAATACAATTCATCAAAATAAATAAATAAATACCTCAACACCAGCCATTTGGAGACTTTGAAGAAGAATAATATATATGAAGCGACAAAGAAAAGAATAAGTATTTCTAGAAAAGTAAGGATAGTTGTGTGAGAGTTTAACGAAGAGAAGAAGGGTATTTATAGATTTGATATTCAAAAAGCAATAACATAAAACGAAATTTAAAAATAAATAAGAATTTTTGAAGCATATTGATGTGTCATATTTACAGGTAAGAACATCAATAATTAAAGTGTATAAAATACCTTATGAATGATGCTTCAAGTGTTTTGTTTTTGGCGCGTGAATAACAAATTAATGTAATCCGTCTTCCATTTATCTATCACTTGACATCTATTAATTTGTTAAGGTTGAGATTCATTGACACCAATGCTATATTGTTTGAACTTTGAATCAACCACAAAATTGTTTACATGGCTCCATCTATTACCTACTGTCCAAAATCAAATTAAAAACAATTTGTTAATGAGTCATTGAATTGGTTCTTTATTTGGTGTGTTAGGAGTCTCATGTACATTTGAGTCTTTGACACCCATCGGTCATTATTATGCTTTCCCTTTCACCTTTCCTTATTTTCCTCAGATTTTATTTGCCTACTTTAAAAGTTTAATTCACTCACGTCACCTCTTTATCAACCCTTTATTCCTTATAGTTTTGTGGACCACTACTTTTAAGTTCCATGTTGATATTTCAATCTATCTTTTTACCACAACGAATCATTCGATTCTTTTCTTGCTTTCCCTAGTTTTTATATTTTATTTTTGATGAGAAGTTAAGAGACCTAAGAATGAGTTTTAGCATCGAAAAACATGGGTTTACTAATATAGATTTTCTTCATTAGAGATTGTTATAGACTAATTTATACTAATAGTGTTAGTGTTATGATCCAAATTTAAGTTCAATTGTGTGTTTTTGTGTATAGAACATACTTAGAAAGAAAAAAAATCTAACAATCCAATTTGCAATATTTTTGACCAAAGAAGCATCAGAGTCTCGACAAATCAAAGTCTCATTCTTTATTTAAGACACTGCCATAGTATATCACGAACTAGAACAAAATGAGGCTTAGATGTCAAGCCTGGGGAGTCTTGATTTGCAACAGCCGAAGAAAGTATTTAACTGGAAATTAATTGAATTGTATATGGAGAAAATTTTATAAAGACAACTATTACGAAAAGTAAAAAAAAAAAGAGAAACAGAAGCAGAGTCTACCAGCTGAAATAGAAGAAATAATAATGAAGATTCGGTTTCTAAGTCGAAGTTCTTACAGAGTTTGAATGCTTTCAACATCAAGTGAAGTAAACCAGATGTGTCTTGAAAACCTTATCATCTTTTGTCTCTACTTCACAAGTTTTCTTAATACGGATTCTGCTCGTTGCTCGAATCGAGGTAGAGCCCATTCGTGCTGAATTATGTCCAGACCATCTTTCTCTGCACTCAGGCTCTGATCAAATTTACCATGTAATGATAGTAAATCAGGTACGGCCACAAATTGAAAACGAGTAAATAAGTAAAATTGAACAAGACTTTGAAGATGGGACTTGAGAATGATCACAAGGGAATGTTAACGTATATTTTAATTACCTTTGATGGATCAAATCCAAGTCCACCCATTTGCATCATGCGTTGTGTGTCATCAATGGCTGCGGAAGACGCATAAGTATATAACATTATGAACAATTTTTAGCTTTTAAGGAATTGAAGAGAAAATAAGTATGTGGAAATTAACCATTTTCATCTCCGAGAATGAGACTGAACAAGCCTCTTAGTCCAAACAAGTTCAAGAAGTACCTGAAACGTGAAAGAAAAGCTCATGAAACAAGAGAAAGAGCGATACCCAGAACCAACTACGATTAGCATATCGAAAATCTGGAAAAGGACTGAGATAACGTTGAGTCATTTATGTAACTTGGGTACTTACCAGGAACGACTACTCACGTAGCTAACATCCACAGTGCTCAAGTCAATGCCATTCTGTAACATTGATCTGAACCTTTGAGTCAGAGGAAATGGTATTTTGGCTGCAAGATAAATGAAGAAAACTTAGATGTTATGGAATTACAAAACAATTGCAGAAACTAGGGAACCAAGGAGAGGATTAACTGGTGCACCGATAATAGCAGTGAAACAGCAAGGTATAAATCAACTTCATGACGGCCTAATCAAGTGAAGAAGAATATAATGGCAGAAACTTTGACTAGGAAACAAACCTGCAACGAATCCGGAGAAGAAGAAGTTGACCCATGCAAAAGTGAGTGTCTGCAAAATGGCAAGTTACATCAGTTTCTTATATTACCAATAACAAGAAGACATAGATGAGAAAAAAATTCAAACTGAACCAACCTGGGGAATAATCATGGAAAGATTTTTCTTCATCATATCCATAGCCATGTTAGGATCAGAAAACATCTGAGCTTGTGGATTTTGAGCTTCTCCCTTGGGAACATGTAGCAAACCATTCTCCTATAGCAAGAAAAACACACATATATCAACATTCCATAAACAACAGGGACAAACTATGCACTAATCAGAAATTATAGAGCTAATTAATAACTTCAATTTCCCTCAAGCAAAATAAAGATACATAGAAGAAACACAAGAATCAATTAAAAAGCTTTCTTTGTACCAAACTGCACTGCACACAACTAATAATCAACTATACCGAGCTTGGTAATACATAAAGAGTAAAACAACTTCCAGATATGGAAAGGTGGCTGATTCTACAAAAGTGACCACAAATGGTTGAAAATGCTTAAGGTCATTCATGATTCCATAGGTAAGGTTATGACCTAATCATAAATAATCAACAGCAAAATCAAAAAGCTTCGATGAATTTCTCAAATCTTAGAAAAACCATTACCTCGTTACTAAAGTAGAATCTCCGAGTACGGAATGATCTCGGCGGGATAAAATTAGCGGCGAACTTTAAACTCCGAGCTCTGATAATAACTTGCCTAGAACACAATCAATACAAATCAAATCAAATTGAAATCAGCTAAAATCTACGCATAGAAATCACCGTTGACAAAACGGAGAAAAACTCACCCTTCTTTGACCGTCTTAGCATCAGGAGTTGGTGAAGAACGCATAAGCTTAGATACAAAGTATCGGAGAATACCGATTAGAACCATCACAATGGAGAGAGGAATCAAAACCCAATCTCTGATCGCTGTATCAAGAACTAGATCATCCGCCATAGTTAATTCTCTTTCCAAGGTTCCTATTCTCAACCCTAAATGATCTCTTCTCTCGTCTCTGCTTCTTCTGAGAATCTGAGATCTTCTTCTTCTCTCTGTTTCGATTCGCTGAAGCAAAACACGATCGAAATATCAGTTAAAATATTTTTATTCATTTTCTATTTTTGAATTATTACTTTATTTAAAACCTTCTGATTCACTCAGAGTCTTTTGGTTAGTTCCTTTATAAAACCTACCTAATTCGGTATTGTGTCTTAATAAGATCTAAAGCCCTAGCTTCTGCGGCTCTGCCGTCTTCTCATTGATTCTCTCTGTACTTGGAACTTTCGGAGAAAGAAAAGATGACAGTAGAAGCAGTGAACCCTAAGGCGTATCCTTTAGCTGATTCTCAGTTAGCGTTAACAATTCTTGATCTTGTTCAACAAGCTACTAATTACAAACAGCTTAAGAAAGGAGCTAATGAAGCTACTAAGACATTGAACCGTGGGATATCTGAGTTCGTTGTTATGGCTGCTGATGCTGAACCTCTTGAGATTCTTCTTCATCTTCCTCTTCTTGCTGAAGATAAGGTTTTGATTTCTTCTTCTTATTGTTCTTATGAATCTCAATTAGTATGATATAAAGAAAAGTTTATTTATCTCTCTGTTGATTATTTTTGTCTATGAGACTCCAATATAAAGATTTTTATAATGTAGCAATCACCTAACTAATAGGTGATTGAATATATCTTAGTTCTTGAAAGCATGAGAACAAAATCAACTCAGGATTTTTAGGCAATATAACTCTATTTTTTCTGTATTAATGTAGCTTGTGTGATGAGTTTAGTCAGTGATGATTTTTGTTCGAGGGATATGCAATATCAAGACTGTAGTTTCTGGGTATCATACACTGTTCATTCATGAATGTATTACTGTTATAAAGTTCATATGTTGTTTCTTTGTTAGTGTTTATTAGCTATCATCTGTTTTATAAGCAGATTATGTAACTTACCATTTGTTCTGTCTCTATTTCTAGAATGTGCCGTATGTGTTTGTCCCATCGAGACAAGCCCTTGGAAGAGCATGTGGTGTTACAAGATCTGTCATTGCTTGTTCGGTTACATCAAACGAGGGTGGCCAGTTGAAATCTCAAATTCAGAACCTTAGGGATGCCATAGAGAAGCTTCTCATCTAGATCATAAAAGCTTCTCATCTAGATCTAAAAGGTTCTGACTGAAATGAGTTTCTATGCAATTTTTAGCTTATTGAACAAACAATAATTTTCTTAATTGAGTCTCCTAGATTTCATTATTGGTTTTGGTGAGTTTGGTCTTTTTTGTTGATTGAAGCAAATATGATACAAATAGACTTCAAATCGAGTGCAAAGGATCATCCTCGCTAATTTCGCTAATAGAATAGATACTTCTTCGACACTTTAGCGAGCAGACTAGGTGTTCTAGAGATAAATTAATTAGCAATCAATAGGTGTTGTCTTTTGAATTTCATGCAACTTTTCATTTCAATTAAATTTCTACATTCTTTAAGAATGATTATTATAAGAAACAAATATTGTTAGCTATTTGAGAAAATATACATTTGTGTTCTTTTTAGATATAAAGTATAAACAATATGTTTATGTATTTAGCTGTGTTATAATACAATATAGTTAACTAAATCTAGTTAAATGTTTTTTCTCTCATTAATTTTTATTACAAATTACGAGAAGTACAAAAATGAGTCTCCCACATATTATTCCTTCCAACCTTTATTAGATATACTATCGACGATATTTTCGTTCATCATGTTTTTAGTGTTTTTGGTGGACATCACTTTTTTTGTCTGGATAGAATCATGACGAGTGGCGCTAATTGTACATCATTTGAAATTTCTTGTAAACTTTTATCATTTTATCTTTTATCATTTTATCTGCAAATTTATTAATAAATTACAATAATTTTGAGACTCTAACCCTATACCTTCTTCATCAGTATCATTATATAATAATTTTAAAAATTTAATAATCCCTTATATTTTAAAAATGGTTTTGAGCATATGGTAAAACAATTAATCAATTTTTTTCAATAATGATATATGTAATAAATATATGATAGTATTTTAATCCAAAAAAATATGATAATATCAAACTTTCACATGTTTACTCATATTTTTCTATTATTTGTAATAAATAACATTTATAAGAATAAATGTACGTTTCCAAAAAAAAAAATCAGTACAGTGATAGTGAAATTACCTATATACAGTCAAATGTGATATGGTTTTAACTTTTAAACTTAATTAAACTTAAAGTTGAGACGGAAAAGGAAAAAAAAAAGTCCACACTTATATCAGAGGGCAAATCCGACTATTTACGTACAGTCTGACTATATAAATCACCTTCTTCGGAACTGTCCCATATCATCCGACCTAACGAAGGAGAGTTTTTTCTCGTGTCAAACTCGAACACAAATTCGGATCGTAATCACAAATCCGAAGGTATAAGAAACCTTAGACTTGAACGCAGAATCATTAGATTTGATCTTCAATTTCTTCGTAAATTGGAATTTCTAAAAATCACGAAACCCTAATTTCGTTTTTTTTTTTAATTGGGTGGGTGTGTTTCCTTTACTGTTAGAGGAAGAAGAGGTTGATTCGGTTACAAAAATGTCACACTGTTTACAGCTAAGTCCGAATTGTATTGGATGTGGATCTCCATCTGATTTATATGGAAGCTTATGTAGACACATGACCTTGTGTTTGAAATGTGGTAAAACTATGGCTGAGAATAAAGCTAAGTGTCTCGATTGTGGAATCGTCCTTACACGATTGATTAGGGTTTGAATTTTACACTTTAAATCTCTCAAATTTCAAACAATTTTTTTTTATTGGTGAAGATGATGATGTTGATAATATCAATTGTTTTTTTGGATGATTATGTTAGGAGTATAACGTTCGTGCTGCACCACCAACGGATAAGAATTACTTTATTGGTAGATTTGTGAGTGGTCTTCCAAATTTTAAGAATGGTGGATCTGAGAATAAATGGTCTCTTCGTAAAGATATACCTCAAGGTCGTCACTTTACGGATGTGCAACGGGTATTGTGTTTAAAATGTCATCTTATACTAATCATTTTTGGTGGTTTTTTTATAATGATGATTTGTTTTGTGAAATTGGTTTTTTTTTAGGAGAAGTTAAAGAACAAGCCTTGGATTTTGGAAGATGAAACTGGTCAGTTTCAGTATCAAGGACATCTTGAAGGTTCTCAATCTGCAACTTACTATCTCTTAGTGATGCAGAACAAAGAGTTTTTCGCTATTCCTGCTGGTTCTTGGTATGGACAAACAAATTTACAAGCTTGTTTTGTTTTTATGTTTCTCTATTAGTCGTTGGAGTATACTGGGAAAATTATGCGGTACAGTTTTAGCTAAGATGTGTTTTCGTCTCTTGATTTATGGAAATGGTCTTTTGATGTATCTGTTTGTTATTTTCCAGCTTATTTTATTTTTTTATGTTGTGTTAGGTATAACTTCAACAAGGTTGCACAATATAAGCAACTTACATTGGAAGAAGCGGAAGAGAAGATGAAGAACCGTAGGAAAACAGCTGATGGGTATCAAAGGTGGATGATGAAAGCTGCTAATAATGGTCCGGCATTATTTGGAGAAGTAGAAACTGATAAAGAGGTTGGTGGTAGCAGTGGAGGTGGTGGTAGGGGTCGTAAAAAGTCATCAGGTGGTGATGAAGAAGAAGGGAATGTTTCTGACAGAGGGGATGAAGATGAAGAGGAAGAGGCATCACGGAAAAGTAGACTCGGGCTTAACAAAAAGAGTAATAATGATGATGAAGAAAATCCAAGGGGTGGTGATCATGAAGTGGATGATGATGACATTGAGAAGGGTGAGTTTAATCCGGATTGTTCTTCATTGGCATATGTTTTAACCAAAATGGAGAATCTTCTGTACAGTTTCATTATGTGTTGATTTATGTTTAGGGGATGACTGGGAGCATGAAGAAATTTTCACTGATGATGATGAAGCAGTCGGTAATGATCCTGATGAACGTGAAGATCTTCTGGCTCCTGAAATTCCTGCTCCTCCAGAAATTAAGCAGGTATGTGTTTACTATAATACTTCACTTGAAATGTAATATCCTCTATAACTGAATATAGTAGTTTCTTTTGGTAATCTCATATATATGGTATCCAAGTTTGTATGTTTACTAAATATTGTATTGTTGAATCTTTACTTAATATGAGGTCCCAACTTTCGTTTGACTTCCCTTGCAGGACGAGGATGATGAAGAAAATGAAGAAGAAGAGGGAGGATTGAGCAAATCGGGCAAAGAGTTAAAGAAATTGCTCGGTAAAGCTAATGGTTTGAATGAATCTGATGAAGACGAAGATGATGCTTCAGATGATGTAAGCCATCTTCAATTTTCACCACATTTTGCTTCTCTTGCTTCTGAATAAAATTGGTCCATCCTCTAGCATGGTCATTTCATTATATCCTTAGTTACTACTATAAACGGGTTTCGATACAAGCAAGTAATCCTGAATGTCATTTTATAGGAGGAGGAGACAAACTTTGGTCCAGTTACGAATTCTAAACAGAAGGATACGACAAAAGAAGAACCTGTTGAGAGTGTACCTGCAAAACCCACACCATCTGGACCTTCTCGTGGGACACCTCCTGCAAAACCATCTAAGGGAAAGAGAAAACTAGGCGATGGCGATTCTAAAAAGCCTAACAGCTCTGTTCAAAAGAAAGTGAAGACTGAAAATGTAAGATGCTTGTTTGTTTCTTATGCTTGTTTGAAAATATTTAAATTATGATTAGGTGGAGTACGAGGTTAAGGAAGTCTTTTTGAGGAATATTGGCTTAACCGATACTGGATGAGTGTTTTACTCGTTGGGGCAAAAGTGTTGTTGATCACTTATGTTGTCATTTGTTCTAACACGGGTTCTTATAATTTTTGTAAGCAGGATCCGAAATCTTCGGTTAAGGAAGAGAGAACAAACACAGTTTCGAAATCCAACATACCGACAAAATCTGTGAAACCTGAGCCAGCTTCTGCACCATCATCCTCAGCTGCGACTGGACCTGTGACTGAAGACGAAATCCGTGCTGTTTTGATGGAGAAGAAGCAAGTCACGACACAAGATCTTGTTTCGAGGTTCAAGGCAAGACTTAAAACCAAAGAGGTAATATTTTGATATTTTCTTTAGGATTAAATCCTTGTTAAATTGACTAAATGGTTTTGATCTGAGGCTTCTGAGATTATTTGGGAACATCAATCGTTTTATCCTGTCTTTTTACAGGACAAGAATGCCTTTGCCGATATTCTGAGGAAGATCTCAAAGATACAGAAGAACGCTGGTTCTCAAAACTTCGTCGTTTTGAGAGAAAAATGAGAGACTTGGCCATCTTCGGAATTAACCCTTTATTATATATATATATATATATATATTAATCTCATATGTGTTGGTAAAAATAAGAATCTTTTCTCATTTCTCGATTTCAAAATATTTAAACCGGATCGATTTGATGTCTTTTGGTTCCGGCTAATAGAGTGACATTCGGAATTGATTTAAGTTGTTGGGAAATTGTGGTTTATAATAAATAGAAATTTACGCATTGTTTAAGTAAAACTTTAAAAATAAATCGTAGGTGGGTGATTTAGGACATATTTGACTATTTGACTATTTGAGTGCGTATGTAGTTTGCCAGTTTTGAAATTGTAGCAAGAAAAACAAAGGGCTTAGGTGTTAGGAAATGGGAACCCTCTCTGTCGAAAGGAAGTATCGGGAAAAAGGAAAAAAAAAAAGGAAAAAAAAAAAGGAAAAAAAAAGGAAAAAAAAAAAGGAAAAAAAGGAATTAGAAAAAAGGATCGTTGCAATCCTATTAGGCTATTATGAATAGGATTGGTGATTTGGATAAACATAGAAAGATTGGGATAGTCACAAGACTCTTATATTAACAGCGTTGTATCATTATCTAACAATAATAATAAAAAAAGTATTGAATCTTATTGAGAGGAGGCTAAGAGAATAAACGAAGAAGACAAAGAAAAAGAGAGAGACAAAAGAAAAGTAGACCTGGCGACCAAGGTAGAGAGAAAGCCGTGTTCACCAAACTACACATCAAACCTAACCCTAAATTTACATGGAACCGGTTAGTGAAAACGAAATCCGCAATGTTCTCATGGAGAAGAACAAACAACTTACTACAAGGGATCTTGTTTTCATCTTTAAGGAACGACTTAAAACCACAGATGTAATACAGTATTTGTTTTCGTTTAATTTGCATTCTAATCTTGGTTTTTATCTAAAGCTTATTCTGTTTATTTGATCTTTACAGAACAAGACTGCGTTTGCCAACATACTGATGAAGATTGCAAAGATACAGAAGAAGGAAGGTTCTCCAAACTTCATTGTTTTGAGAGACAATGGGACTTTGCTATCCTCACAACTATCTCGTTTATCTATTTCATGATAGTTGAAACATAAGATTCTATTTTCCTTTCTTTTTTTTGGAATAAAAGAGCAAAGACACAATTCTATATCAACGCTTACACTTTATTTTACTGAGCAATGTAATAACTATCATACAACATTCACCACTTTTTCTTTTCAATTGTGTTTTTGACTTGTCAAAATACTATGTTTTGCTTCATATAACCTCATACACTTGAATGTTTTGACAAAATCTTCCAACTTTTCATGCATCAATTTACGTCCCAAACAGATGTTGAGTTTACCTTCCCATTTTCTTTTAGTTCCATATTTTGACCAATTTGGTAATTCCCTTTTTTATTTAATTAAACATTTTGCTGTTTTCTATGCAAACAATTAATCATATTTAACTTTTATGCTTATTAGTATTGGAGAGTACTATTTATATTGGTCGGATTCTTTAGTTAAATATTCATTTGTGTGTGTTTTAAGATAGAAAAATACAACATACTTTCTTAAACTCCACGTTTTTAGCTAAAACTTCTTATAAAAATAAACACATGGAATATGACTTACAAACTTACAATGAAATATCTAATACTGTCTCAGAATGTAAGATTTTCTGAATTTTTCACATATATTAAGAAAAATAATAAATATTATCTGTTATTAATTACTTTTATATTAAAATACTAATTTATTCTATTTATTGTTTTAAGTATTTGTAATCAATACACAAATATTAATTGTTTTTTTTGTTTTTAATTGATTTTTAAAATAAAAATGCATTAAATATATATAGAAAATTAAACATTTTGAGACAAAAAAATAATTTTATAAAATCATACATTCTGAGTACAAGTTTAGAATATTATCTCTCGTTTATTAGTTGACCCTAATTAATGTCATGTTCACGGGTCTATATATCCGATATTTTCTTAATCTTCCAATGACTTATAATTTCTAGGTATTTCAGTGTAATTACTGTTAATTTCTTAATGCCATACAAGACTGGACTGGATTACCTGTGTTTCTAATTTGTAATCTTCCGGATAAGCTTATGTTCTTAAAACAAATTTGATTTATCAAAAGAAAGAAACATAAATTAATCGAAAATTCGTTGTTTAAAAAAGTATTATTGTAGGCAATTAATACACACTGACAGCTCATAAACTTGAGAAGAGTGATTGTGTTAAAAATGCCCTAATTAATTTTTAATATGCATTTTAATTCTCTTCCCATTTTCTTCTTGTCTCACTTCTCCTTAAAACGAAGTTATAACTTATAAGAAACAAATCTTCATTTATATATAAGCCGTCAACATAATAATATCGAAAATTCGATACATATTTATAATTTCTGAAAACCTTAATTTGTTTTCGTCAGAATTCAGAACTCTAAGTCTAGCCGTCGAGGGGGCAGAAATGTCTCTTTCACTTTTATATGATTTGGCTAAAATCCTCTGAGTCAAAATCAGAGTTGTTGACTTGGGTTAAGAGTAGTAGTAAATATGATTTGGTTTAATTTCTTCTATTTAAGAACTAGAGCAATTTTTAATAGATACCAGAATTGAATAGTAAATCAGCGTGTCTCAAATATTGAATTATTCAACACGAAATCAAATGAATTGTAAACATCTTTATGTAATGGTTAATTAACCATTTGATTTGAAATAATTTGAAGTTAGATATGATAAATCTTAATTGATTATGAATTTAATGGCAATCGTGAAAGGAAATTTTCAGTTTCAAAATTTTTTTTTTTTACAATGTCAAAAAGTAATAATAAAATTTGGCTAAGAGATGTCATAGAAAAATATGAGATATTTTAGTAGAAAGTGTGTACACTGGAAGCCTTTTTTTTTTGGCTTCACACTGGAAGAATATAGTAAATTGTTTATTTTATGTGAAATCAACATATGTCAAAGTGTATTTTTGGTTAAAATATCAAAATTATAGATGTAAAAGCGATATGCTAAATAATAATATTGTATTAAAGATAATTGTATCTTACATAAACTCATAATTACAATCACCCATGCATAAAGTTTCATGAAGTCATGATTATAAATAGTCTCTTCCACACATAAATTTTATAGAAAGCCTTACATAAACCTTTAGGAAGTACATTTAAAACTCAAAAAATTTCATATCTTCTTGATTACTCAAAAAATGCCAAAGTTGGATGAGGAAAAAACATGGAGCATCCCAATAACTTTGACAAGTTCTTCAGATGGTACCATAACATTTCCTAAAGAGTTACTAGAAACCCAATTGTTTCCTTTTTGGGGTGAGGCTCGTACCAAACGAGTGTGTCAAGATAATTTGGAAGAGCTTTTGAATGTTCATGATTATTATCGTGATATTTCAACATATCTTCGTCTGAAAAAAGACAGCCAAGGGAACTATAAATTATCTGGTTGGGGTACAATTCTTGATACAAGAAAATTCAAAAGTGGTGATATAATTGGATTTTGGTATGAGAAACGCTACAATAGACTTAATTTTAAACCTTTGGCCATGAGCTTTGTTTCATAGTTGATTTCATAGTATGGATGAAAAAAAAAAAAGTTGATTTCATAGTATGTCATTTTGATTATTTTGATTATATTGCTGTCGTTTTATCTAAATTATGTTTCTATTTCACCTTAATAAGTAAATTCATTGGCTTTGTAATATAATAGATTATCAAAAATTAATATTAAAGAGTCGGAGGATGTTCAATAAAATTTCTTGTCTTGACATAAAAAAAACCACTTTTAAGACTTGTTTTTGGTTGGAAAAAAATTCTTGTTTCCGAAATTGAAAACATTTTCTAAAATCTTGAAAATCTCAGAACGGTTTTAAAAGAATAGATAATTCTTTTCAGAAAAAAATACAAGTTCGTATGTGAGTTCACAAACAAAAGATACATCACACAATTCAAAACAAAAACAGATCGAATCCCATATGAATCAAAACTAAGTCTTTAAAATTTAAAGAAAGTTCAATGATTCAATAAAGACATTAAAACAACTCACAAATAATTAGCCAGCCATGGAAGATCTTTGTTATCTTTCAATGCAAAAGCAACATCATCACTTGGAAAATTCAGCTGCAGCTTCTGTAATCTATGTTTCTCACCAGCTTCACATAGAATGATTCTGCATTCACCAAGCTCGCAACCGATTTTGAGAAGAATGTCCCAACCCGGAAAAGCTTCTCCATTGTTTAAGCAAAAAGACGATACTGTCATTGCCACTCTATCAAACGTTGTCTCTGCCATTCCTGTTTTGTAAAGCTCATGAACCATAGCCGTCAAGAAGATCTTACTGAGTCTGGATACACTCTTCATAACTTGAATATGAGGTGCTTGAAACATCTCTTGGATAGCTGCTTCAACATCTGCCATAACCACCAGCTGATGCTTTGCGGTTTTGTTATTCTTTAGACGGTAATCCGCTACTTCTGCCGCACGCCTACATATCTCAAGCGCACGTCTTGCGTCTCCTGAAATCGCAGCTACTTTTCTTGAAGCGAATTCAATAGCTTGCTTATCGAAAGCATCGATTCCTTTCAACCTTGTAGAAATGATTTCTTGTAGCTGAGTGTGATTATAAGGACCAAAACATAGTCTCTGTATACCCATTCTGCTTGAAATCCGAGGAAGCAACTTCTCTGGAAGATCCATAGTGTTTGCAATTCCCAACACAACCAATTTGGAGTTAGGCTTGGTTGGCCAATCTAGAATGTTGTATAAGACCGACTGGTTTCTAGTGACTAGAAGATCAAGTTCGTCGATGAGAAGTATGCAAGGCTTTTCATCCTCTTTACCAATCTTTTTACCTTCTGAGAACCTCTCATTCAGAGAGTGTAGAGCTTTCTTCCAATTGACACGATGACCACTCAACGCTTCATAAATTACAGTGTAGATGTTCTCAGGTGAAGCCAACTTAAGACCATTGATCTCCACAAAGCAATACGGGCTTACGCTTCCTGCTTCTACTTCAGCCTTCAGATTCTTCATAACCGATAATACACTAACAGTCTTCCCAGTCCCGGGAACACCATGAATGTACATACATCTTCCTAGACACTGATCATCAGAGATTGAACCTTTTATAAAGGCGGTAATCTCTTCCATTTCTTTACTTCTACAAGGAAGAGACTTAGGCCGTGTAACCAACAGCAAAGTAGCTTTCGCTTTCTCTAACTCAGTCTGCTTATGACATCTCACATGTTCAGGGATCCGCTTCGCTCCCACCTTTTCAAGACCAAAGAAACGCCCTTTACAAGAATTTGCGCCACCTTTTCCACTCGTGAAACTTCTCCTACTCTTCAAACCTCCACGAACACTCTCTTCATCACGAAACTCCATCTCTTCATCACTATCACCAACCTCCTCCTCCTCTTTCCTAGCATTCCATTCTTGATCACTATCAGAATCACCATCAACCAATTCAGCCAAACGCTTAAAACTATGCCAATGCACATCATACTCATACTCACATAAGAAAACATCATCACCATCGTTAGTAGCTTTTGAAAACTCCTTAGGACATTTAACAAAACAATGCCTAAGAATACATTCCATCTCAACATCAGCAAAATCATTAGTCAAATAAAGCTCTCTCTTCAAATTATGCAATTGTCTCCCTGAAACAGTCTCTTCAGGTATCAAATACCAACGAGCTTTAATCCAATACACACCATCATCAACTTCTTTCCACAATTTCTCAATCCTGGCAGCCCATAAATCACTAGAAAGAAGCTTCTCCCTCAACGTTCTCGCTATCTTCTTCCCTTCAGGTGGCTTAGGAACCACAAGTTTCTGACCTGACTTACGAATCTCACAGAAGTGACAAATCCAATCACCTTCAGGAACTTCCTTCAATGGTGGTTTCAAACATTTCAAATGAAATCCACCTAGACAATCATCACATTCAATCATAACATTACTACCTGATTTGAAGCAAATCTTACAATCTTCAATCTCTGGATCTTCTTCTTCTTCATATGAATTCGAATCTTCTCTTCTCTTAAGGTAAACATCATCTCCGATTTCGAATTCAACACCATCGAATTCGACTTTATTGTAATAAACTCTTCTCTTATTGCTACTTATTATTCTCTTCTCCGTTTGAATTGGGGAAACAGGAGAGAATGAAACTTTCTTCTGCTTCTTCGGAGTTTCGGATTTTGTCTTCAGTTTCTCTTCAGAATCAAAATCATTTGTGGTTTGTTTTTTCGGCGCTCTTTCTCGTTTTCGGATTAGATTCATTTCTTCGATTGATTCTCTTCCTGAACCATCGACTGGTTCATTTCCGAGATTGATTTTACGAGAAACATGACGAGCGGATCTACGAACCGGAGTGACGGATTCTGGGGTTTGAGGAGTGAGTGAGGTTGAAGATGGAGATAGATACGATTTGCGATAGATGTTATTAGTTGGTGTGGTTGATTTGGTTGTGGATTTGAAGGTTTTGGATCTTGGAGTAGTCGCCATTGATGTTGTGAAGCTTAGGGTTTTCTGGGTGATGATGAAGGAGAAGGAGGTAGAGAGAGAATGAGGGGATGGAGGTAGAGAGAGAAAGATGCTTTGGGTCTGAGAAGGAGGGCTTTTTAGTAAGAATTTTGGCGGGAAATGTTCCCTCGAAGAAGAAACTAATTTTTTAATTACTTTATATAAAGGTAATTAATTTGGAAATGAATTTGTAGAATATAAAAGAATAAAAGAAACTAATTTTTAATTACTTTATATAAAGGTAATTAATTTGTAGAATATAAAAGAAAAGAAAATTCATTGAATTTTGATTGATTTTGAGATTATTATATTGATTAAGTAGTAGTGAGTGACTAAGGAGTGATATAGTTCTTTTTCTTTAACGTTTACTAATGCAGATTGATTATAAGCTAAAATTAAGAGATAAGAGTTATTTCATCTATCACTAATTAATCTTGGGTTTCCATAAACTAAGGATGGTGTTTAATTTGAGTTTAGACTGCATTTAGTCCTTAGTTCTAAAAATCTGCTACATAATTAGTTAATATTAATTTTATGTCTTGATTTTATCCAATCTGCACGTAGTAGTGAAGCGGTCGAGATGGACATACCGTCTAACCGATAAAACAGAGAGTAATCAGTTTAAATTTATATTATACATTCATATCATTAAATTTTTCTTTTAAATACTAAAAATGAACAAAAAAACTAATCTCCAATTAAACATATATATATATACAATCTCCGATTGTGTTGCTAACCGCTAGACCCATCTAGCATCTAGCAATATTTTGAATATGGGATTTATTTACCACATGTCGTTATAAATGGATTAGCTGGTCTTGGTTTTGGTTCATTTTGGTTTACAATATATCTTTGGATTTTTTTTCTTGATCGGTTCAGCTCTCCTCAAATATCAAACTTTGTATTTGAAACAACCTATTTTTTTTTTTTATATAGTCAAAGCAAACAGCAAATGGTACTACAAAAGAAAAAAGATAACATCTAGAACAATTGAAACCTTTTTTTGAAGATCAACAATAAAGAATCATAATCCTTAATTGTTCTGGCATAAGAATGGAAACTAACTATATGTTATAACCTCATGACTTAATTATTAAGCTTATGGGAATGTTTAAGATTTATATCTTTTATAGATTCACTATCTAACATAAATCACACATTGGCATATACTGATATAAAAGAGACGTCCAGTTACAACTTACAAGACTTGTAAAGAACCTTTTCATCAAAAAGGTTTCCATCTTATTAATAATCATCATCATCATTCAGTTTCAACAACAACATCCACTTCGGATTCATAATCATACCTATAAACAAAAGATAATTAGCAAATTATCAAATTGTCAAAGATAGAACATCATAAGAATATGGGTTTATTGTGGCATCGTTGCTTGTTTACGTTTACATTTTAAACGTTTTACGCAAAACCCTTTTGTTGTTTGTAAATAATGTAAACACAAATGAACGATTTTCATTTGACATTTGTATTTTATAAGAAACTAACAATGACATTTGACTAAGCGTTTGATCTTACTTGATTTTACGAGTAAGTTGGTATATCCCAGTGGCTGCCATAGCAACATTAACACTAAACAGGTTCCAGTTTTTCTGCAAAACAAAAATCAGATGAACCAAAACAAAGAATCTAATCACAAAATCTCAAAAAAAAAGCAAGAAAAATCCCACTAAAGAGAAGTAAACAAAAACTTACAGGAGTGATTACAGTGCTACAACGACACCAAATCATTCCAGTGCACGTCACAGCTAATTACAATTTATATAAATTTTCAAAACACCAAGAAGCTTAGAGATATTGTAAGACCAAGAAGAGTAGTAATTTACCAATTTGTTGAAGATATGAAATATTTTCAGGAGGTTTCTGAAAATCTGCAATGTTAGCAATGCTTATTCCCCATTTAAATGTTGGAGCCCAGAAATGAACTGATAAGTCCCACACACAAAAAAAAAAAAAAAAAAAAAAAAAGAATTTGGTGTGTTAACGTATTAGTACACTCTTAAATTCATAGATAATTGGAATTTAGATGATTTGAAGAAACGTATGAGATTCCATAAACGTTAAGAAAACCAATGAGAATGAATAGAATCTGAGAGTTGACTTACTTGTCTTGGGTCCCGCCGGATGATTCCAGAGAGCTTGAAGCTTCGACGTCGCCATATACTTTATCTCCGAGATTCTCTTTTTTTTTTTTATCCTCTGTTCAGTTTACATAAATAATAACGAAAAGATACTACAAACAAACAAAAAATGCTACTCAAAACGGTGTCGTATATGTTCAATTGTTCTCTAATATTAAATAACTTCAATATTAATAACTTCAATTGTTCTCTAAATTAAATCTTCGTAACAACTAAACAAATAAGTGTTTCATCATGATAATGATTAAGTCTCAATACTCAAATTTAGTTTGGTGTCGAAGTTTGTACGAAGAAAAGATTGCCTAGAATCCACATCGAATAAATGAAGGGACCAACTCTAATATATAAGAGATATGAGTTAATGTCAATTGGTTTTGAATTGGAAACCATACAGTTAACATGGTATCAAAGCCTCATTGACTCTAATAAGATGGCCCTTATAACCGGTCCTAAAGTGGGATTTGGTTCGACATGAGATGATACTCGATGAGGCTTGTTAGAATCTCACATCAGATAAATGAAAGAAGCAACACTAATATATAAGGGATATGGGTCAATCCACTCATTGCCAATTAGTTTTGAATTAGAAGCTCATAGAATTTAACACTCATCCCTTAGTGTTTATTTATTTCTTTAAACAAATAAGTGTTTATTTTTAATATAAGGTTGGATCCTTTAATTAGGTGCTTTGGAAAGGAATGCAAAAATCACAATACCATTACCATAGGGGAAGATACGATCGATAAGCCTATTACCTGATTCATTGTTATGTCGTATACTTAGCTTTCTCAAGACTGACGAAGCTGTTAGGTCAAGTGTTTTGTCCTCTCGATAGAGAAATTTTTGGAAATGGGTTCCAACATTAAATTTAGACAGCAATAATTTCACAAATGACATAGCCTATGCGGAATTTCATCGACAAATTTCTGAATTTCCAGAGCCTGATTTCTTTAAAAAAGTATATGACTCTCCTAGACGCTCTAGTTTGTGTCAATTAGGAGTTAATACTACAGTGGTTCAGACTCCAGAAGATGAATAAAAACTTAGCCGGTCAGGCTTCAAGCATACATTGTTTGAGATGGACCTTGTTGGCAACTATGTTTTTGGTGAAAACGGTTGTACATTTAAAGAAAAAAAAAGTTTAGTGAATTAAGCTTTACTCTAAATTTACGATTTAAGTTGAAAAGTGTGGAAATAGTATTCATACGGTCACACCACTATTTCATTTTCTAAGTAAAATAAATTATTTATAACCCAAGAAAGATTTTGGTATTCAAACAAAATCAAGCCTTGACTATATTTTGGGAGTGAATCTGCAAAATCACAAGAAAGATGGTTTATTTTTTATTAAGAATAAGGCTTCATCTTCATCATTTTTTAGCAACTATAAGATCTGCTTCAGATGCATAATCATGCCTGTAAACCACCAAAAAGAAGAAAAGAATATGAAAGTCAAAACAGAGACAAGAACCAATGGTGATGTTTGAAACCACGATGTAAAGTCATAACTGTTGGAATGCATAATTTTTTTTTAAAAAAACAGCTATCTAATACTATATAAGTCAATTCCATCTCCACTCTCCAGTCACTATGAGACATTTGGGGAGAAATCTAACAAAACATTCATACATGCTTGACTAATTGGCCCAAAAAAGATAATATTTTATTGATGGGAAGTTGGCTTAGGCTTGGGGAAGTCTTACAATTGGTATTAGATTCAATGCCAACTCCCATTCAATATAAGATTATATGTTTTGGGCTCACTAGAAATGGACATGACTTATATATAAACAAATGTTTAATAGTTTTCCAATATGGAATGTTAGTTAGTCGATATCCCAACAATAACCAAAGTACCAAACTGTATATGTTCAACAAGTGTTCTATAACACATATCTCATGCAATGTAAAGGGGAATGTTCTATAGATCTTACTTTATTTTACGAGCTAGTTGGTATATGCCTGTCACGGCCATACCAAGACTAACGCTAAACAAATTCCAGTTTTTCTGTAACAAAAAAAAGTAGGAACAAAATCATAACAAATTCCAATTATATACTTTTTATCAACATGATTTGCAGTAAACATACCGGAGTGATTACAGTGCTATAACGTGACCATACAAGTCCAGTTCCTGTGATCACTGATACAACAGATATAGCAAACAAAAACCGTGAGAAGATTGAGACATGGTAATATAATTAAAGAAATAGGAGGCATCATTAAAACATAGAAGTTCAAATATACAGAGCCGTGTGATATATGCACGAGCACAAGTGTATACCAATTTGTTGAGGGTATGAAAGTGTCTCTGGAGGTTTTTGAAAGTCTGCAATGTTAGCAATGCTTATACCCCATTTGAACGTCGGTGCCCAGAAATGTACTGAAAATATACAATATGTATTAACAACTTAATTAGGCTCTGTAATAAGTTTGATCAAGCTACCAAATGCAGTATTTTTTGTATTGGAATTAGAATTTAATAGATCATGTTATTAGAGAGGTGATAGAAAGTACATATTCATGGAGGAAATATTATATCAAAAGTCAAGAATTATACCATTAAAATTTCTACATATTCAAAGTTCATAACAACATATCAATAATCTGGTTCTAAGGAAAATTCAACTGTAACAAAGCAAACCGAATTAAGGAATAAAAGATGAAATTTTACAAATATAGATTGCTCAATCATTATAACTCGATGATCAAGTCTCATATATATAGAGCAAAAATCGAAAATGGAGAAAGAGTCATCGATATCAAACAAAGTAAACTGAAGAAATATTGACTCGCTTGTCTTAGGTCCTGCAGGATGATTCCAGAGAGCTTGAAGCTTTGAACTTGACATCGATTTTTTTCTGTAAGATCTTCAAATTTCTCTGAAGAGGTTGTCTCAACTCTCAAAATAGTGCCAAGTCAAACAAAAATGAAATAATATAAAAAGAGTTGTTTCTTTGCTTCTTCCGTGTCGCTTCTATAAAGTACGACGTCGTCTCGCCGTGTAATTATCAACATATAATAATGAAATACAACGAATAATTCAAGACAAGGATACCAAATCTAACCAAACTATTATATTATTTCTTGATTAAAGTTGTTTATTAGTCAAAGTGATCTCGTTTCCTAAACAGAAAATAGTAAGGGTATACACATAACCCGAAGTAAACCGAAATAAGTGAAATCAATCCGAATTTTAAAATGATCTGAATTTAGAAAATACCTTTTTTAAAAGAAAGAATACATTTTCCAACTAATCTCAACCGTATTCAAATTTTGACAATACTTACCATTCAGATATCATTTTGGTTAATTTCTTGGTTCCACCAACGTAGTATTTAAAAGAAGAGAAGACTAGTGTAAGGTCCGTTTATTGAATACATAATTTAGTTTTCTTTTAAACAAAAATTTGGTTGCTTATTCCAAAGAAGAAGTAATCTAGATTACTCATAATTTATTTGTTAAGTTCTATATTTTCTTGAGCAACCAATTTAAGATTTTATTTAAAATAAAAGGTGTGGTTGATTTGTCATAAATATTTATTTTAGTGGGGAAGAGATATAATTTGGAATTTATGTGAAACGTTCGATCTGTCTACCCATGATACATAATGGAGGGGGCATATGAATCATGATGAATGAATGTGAAATTTAAGGGAATTGACGATTTCAATATTGAATTTGCATGCTCTTCCTTAACTCTTCTTTGATTACTTATATCGTACCCACAACTTTTCTATAATGTGGGCACATACCTTGTCATTAAATAAATGATAGTGTACATATGGTGTTTGTAACACCTTCACACCAGCACAATGTTTTTAATGAACACATGCAGATATAACTCTTTTCTATCTGTATTAATTTAATCATTTCAAAGTTGACATGTTGTTGAAATTACTATAAAATAACAACGTAACTCGATACTTTTGAAATGCTATTTTATATCAACATAATGGTTAACTTTACAAGAGGACAAGAAAGAGAGTGGATGTCTTTGATAAATAACTACTTTTTATCCAAAAAAAATTACTTTTTAGGTTACTTTATACTATGTTTCACTTGTGTTAGACTAACCTTTATATAATTCAAATGTTGGAAAAAATCAAATGGAATACTTAGGTTAAAGAAATATATCTATATTTTACATAGTTAAGAAATATACATATCAATTTGAAGCAAATGGATAAACTAACAATATTTACTGACTTAAAAGATAAATCTTTTACATACATAATGATTTTGTTCTTCTTATCTATAATCTATTGCATCCACTCAATGTTGGTTAATGGTTAACCACCATTTTAACTGATTTGGTTTGATTTCGGTTGGGGTAGTTAGCTTGAAAAAAATCATTATATTTGGGGACACAAATGGAAAAAAAAAAAAATCAAGTATGGAAAATGTAGGGCTTATGTGGTACATTAACCAATCATAAGTTTTTGGAAAATAAAACACAATTAATAAGGGGTAAAAGCGTCATTTAAGTCCTATCGTCTCCTTTCTTCTTCTTCATCTTCACTGCCACTCAACACTTACACCGCAGAGAAGAGAGAGAGAGACTTCAAAATTCTCTATTACAAATATATCTCTCTCTCTAAAAATGGCGGGTCGATTACAACAATCTCATCAGCTACCAAGTGGACTCTACGTTTCCGGTAAACTTGAACAACCCAAAGAACGACCACCGACAATGGCGGCTCGTGCTATGCCTTACACCGGAGGCGATATTAAAAAATCCGGCGAACTCGGAAGGATGTTCGATATCTCAATTGTTGATCCATCATCGTTCCAAAGACCACCGTCGATTTTCTCTGGCGAAGCAGCTAGACAGCCGCCGCCGCCGCCACGTGTCACTACATCTACCTCCGCTTCGTCTTTAAATCCAAATAGTGGGTCCGTTCGATCCGGATCTCAATCGGGTCCAATTAGAAAATCTTCAGGTCCTCTCTCTCAGCTTCAACCAACCGGTTTAATCACCTCCGGTCCGCTTAATTCGTCCGGTCCAATTGGTTCTGGGTCAAGAAGGTCAGGTCAGATTGATCAGTCGAGTAATTCAAAGTCGAGTAAACCCAAATATGGATCGGCGGTTACGGTTCTGAATTCGGATCCGATACGGTTCGGGTTTAAAGTACCAAAAGCTGTGATTTGGGTAGTTATTATAGTTGCATCAATGGGTTTACTAATTGGCGCGTTTTTATCCGTGGCGGTGAAGAAACCAGTTGTTATGGTAGCGATCGTGGCGGCGATTTTTCCGGCGGTCGTGGTTTTTTTGTGGAATTGTGTTTGGAGAAGAAGAGGATTGTTAGATTTCATCAACAATTATCCAGATGCTGTAATAAGAGACGCCATTGATGGACAGTTCGTTAAAGTCACAGGGGTAAGTTTTTTTTTTTCTTCCAATTTTCGTAAAAGACTTCATTTTTATGCTAATTTGTTACGTCTTAGGTTAGCTAATCTAATAATCTGATAAGTAAAGTAAGTTAATTAATCATGTAGTGAGTTAAAATGTCATATTCATTGCCTTTTTGTGATCATTGGGTTAGTTATTGAGACTAATTTAGCTAAAAACTTGATTTTTGTAACATGTAATGATCATCTAGTTGAATATGGTCTTTGAGTGATCAATGGTGTATTGTGTGATGTGTTTCAAAGTCGTTTTATCATTTTGTTTTGCAGGTTGTAACATGTGGAAGTATCCCGCTTGAGTCATCATACCAAAGGATACCGAGATGCGTTTATGTATCCACGGAATTGTATGAGTACAAAGGTTCTTGTGGAAATTCCGGTAACCCGAAACATGCCGAGGTGTATAGATTTGTTATAATCTATTCTTTCATTCAAGTGTTTTATTTGAATGTTTTGATGATAATTGTTTTATTTGTTTATGCGCAGAGATATGTATCTGATTTTTACATCTCAGACTTTCAATCCGGATTACGAGCACTTGTTAAAGCAGGATATGGATCAAAAGTTTCTCCATTTGTCATTCCAACAGTAGTAGCTAATGTAACCTCAAAGAATAAAGATTTATCTCCAAGCTTTCTTCAATGGTTAGCTGATCGCAACCTTTCCAATGATAACCATGTCATGCGTCTCAAAGAAGGGTATGGTATTATTTACACTTGCATATTACATTTTGCTTTCTGCTATACATCTTGGTCCTTTATACTTTGATATTTCCTTTTTGTACTCTTAAGTGTTCTTTTCACCTAATCTAAAACTTGGAACTTTACCCAAAATAAGACCTTTTAAAACCTCTGATTTCAACAATGGAAATTACCCAACCAGATTACTTTTTTCTCCTTGGATTTTTTGTTTTATTTATGAGTAAAGGGCATAAAAGTCAGTGAGAACCAAGGTCACTGTTTTGAGTTTAGTGCTTTTAACTTTTCAGACATGGCAAAGTAAATGGCTTTAGTTCAAAGGAAGACTCTTTCTGGTACTTTGAACTCTTCTCAGAACACAAAGATTTTCAAAGTAAATAGCTTTACAATAACAAAAGAATGATCTTTATTTTGCTTTTTTACCCTTTAAAGAACCCAAAAAAAGTTTGCTTAGGTAGTAATGTGTTTCCACATCTTATTGTCATTTTGGATGATATTTGTTATTGAATTTGTGATCAGATATATAAAAGAAGGGAGCACCGTAAGCGTCATGGGAATGGTGAGGCGACATGGCAACGTTCTGATGATCATTCCTCCTGAAGAATCAGTCGCCACTGGTTGCAAATGGTGGCGTTGTCTCTTCTCAACTTATGTGGAAGGCCTTATCATTGCCTGTGAAGAGAATCAGAATGTTGATGTCATTCCTGTCTGAAACACACATATACATATATCAACATTACGTATGCCTCTATGTTTTGCTTCTCTGTTATATTCTATAGATAATATATATTATATATGTATAGTGATAATAGAGTTATGCCCAAAGACTGAAAAATAGAGAGGGATGAGAATGGGAAATCATCATATTAATGTTCTGCCCCTAATGATGTACAATTGTACATTAAAAGGCTTCAATTGTAAATTTGTGTGTTTTCTATTTAAATTGTTTTGCTCCATTTTATTATTTTATTGGAACTATAGAAGCAGGCAAATGATATGAATGCTTTGTTCTCCCAACAAGTTATGGGCAAATTATTCGAGATCCACTCTAATCCGAAAAAAGAGGATATCCGAGGTGGTCGGATCTGGATATTTTATTTTGAGATCTCGGATATCCGGATTCGTGTTTATGTATAATTTTTATCTAAAATATATGTATAATACTTAAATATATATTATTAAATATATAGAAAATTACTTAAAATATAATAAAAATAAATTTTACATGAAAATTTTGGATATTTTAAAAAGTTTACAAAGTAAAAATATTTTATAATATTTTTAAAAATTATTGTAATGTTATTTTCATTTTATTTATTTTTATTTGTTTTTAATAATTTTATATTATTATTTTATGAATTTTATTTATTTCTTACGGATCCGAATATCCGCGGATATTAACGGATCCGGATCCAAATTCGGATATCCTAAAAATTCAGAATAACTGACCGTGCTCACCCGACTCCCAACTACATGTCCCCCAAATCCCCACATTTTTATTCTTCCTAGGGTGAGCTAATTTCTCGTTAAACCATAAAATACTAATGGTTATTATCAAAAAGAAAAACAATGAAAAATTTAAAATGTAAAATGCATGCAAATTGCTATATTTGTTTATAATTAGGAATATTCCTGCGATACGCAGCGAGAATTCATTTCTTTTTTTTTCCAATTATAAACTTAAATGTATTCACTGTATCAATTTTTTCAATTTTAAACTTAAATATTCATTGTATCAATTTTTTCTTAACAATGGTTATGGAATTTATTATATGCTACCATTTTTCAAATATTATTATTATTTTATTTCAAATAAACGAACAAATATCATTTGTTTAACAAATAAGAAATAGATATTACATTAATGGAAAACACATTGTAGTACTTTAATATTTTTGCATAACCACTTTATTTGGGAGAACAAAAGTAGTAGACACAATAAACATAAACAAACAACTAAAACCTAAAAGGTAGACCTATAAATTCGAAACCCAAACTCTATTGTTTTAACTCTGAAATAGTTTCTTCACAAAGTGTACACCAAATGAGTCTTCCTAATGAACAACTTGTCATTTACAAGACAAGCAAAGGTATCCAATGGCCTCATGATATTATTGGAATCTCATCTTATTCATTTCCTAGAATCTTTTTTTTTTTTTAAAGGATCTAGACTACTACATTTCTTTCCTTTGATTGTATACTTTTTTACTCTATTGTTGGTGAGAATTTGGTTTAGAGTCTTGAGGGCATTCCTCCAGCAACGACCAAAGTTTCTCCGGTGATGTAAGAAGAATCATCTGATGCTAAGAAAGCGGCCGCGGAAGCCATGTCTCCCGTTGTTCCCAACCTGTTAAGCAGAGTCTTCTCTTCGATGCTTTCCCTCTGAGCATATCCACAAGTTTTCTATTAATATTATAATTCCATCAATTGAGATACAATCTAACAATTTCAATCTTTACCACTGCGGAGTTTCCAGTGATAAAAGAAGCAAAGTGTGTGGGAACAAAGCCGGGTGCAACTGCATTCACACGTGTATCAGGGGCCATCTCAGCAGCAAGTGCCTAAGAAACATGATGTATAATGTCATAATCATCACCACCATTCATTCATGTGATAGAGACACTGATACCATACATACCTTGGTTAGACCGAGAAGAGCTGTCTTAGTGACACCATACATAGCCATGGATCCTTGTGGTTGAAATCCAGCAATAGAAGTTATGAAGATAACCGAAGAACCTCTCTCTAGGTGAGGAGCCATATCCTAGTAAAATGAACCCACAGAAGGAGTCAAATAAAATCTTAAAATCGATATATCCAGTCATAGAAATAGAAAGCTTAAAACTTAACAACCTGAAGGAGAAGTATAGAGGATTTGACATTGATTTCCCAAAGCTTATCGAGGATAGCTTCTTTGCTAGACAAGATTGGGTCTGTAGATGGATTGGCAGCAGCGTTACAGACAACAATGTCTATCTTCCCATATTTCTGAAAAACCAAACTCCAATTAAAATGTAATCTCTCTTTTAAGTATATCAAAATGAGAGCTTGAAGCACAAGACCAATCAACTAAGAAAACAACTTCTTGGTTTGAAACAAAGCTCATAGATCTGTAACCTGAACAGTCTTTTCGACAAGATTGCGTCGATGCTGAGCATTGGAAACATGACAGACCATTCCATATGCATCAATCCCTTTGGATTTAAGTTTTTCAACTGCTTCATCAACATTTGCCTGCACAGATAACAAACCTTTCAGCCAAAGCTACAAGTTTCCAGGAAGCACAAAAGCTGCTTCACTGATCAGAATCACGGATTTTTAAAACTTTTATTCAATTATACAGAAGCAAAATAAACAAAATCACATTCATCAATCAATTGTGGTATAATAGCAAAATCTGTAACATACTAAAACCCAGATTTTCACAGTTCTGGCTACAAAAACAAAAGTAATCAAATGAAGCTAAAATACAAAGATAAGTCAGTAAGAAAGGTCGAGAAAAATCTTAAATTCATCAATTTGAAAGAAACTGGGAGATGATGAAACCTGTTTGCGGGAAGAGACGACGACGGAAGCTCCTTCGAGACCGAGACGCTCGATGATTCCGAAGCCAATCCCTTGCGTTGAAGCTGTCACGATCGCGACTTTACCTTCCAATCTTCTCGGTATCTTCTTCTCCATTTTGCTTCTTCGGCTTGCTTGCTTCTTTGTCTCTCCCTATGTAACCGATGACTGTGAATTGCGTTTGATCGCGTTTAATTGAATCTGAGTTGCGTTCAAAATAAATAACTATTGTAGAGCGTTTGTGGTTAAACTCTTTTTTTTTTTTTTAACGTCGTGGTTAAACTCTTTCTTGTTTTAGACTTTTAGTGGCTTTTACGATTTTACCACACGTCCACACCTCCCTGAATTATAATCTTAAAAAATGACACACGTCCACACCTCCCTGAATTATAATCTTAAAAAATGACAACTCTATAAATATAACTCTTGTCGAATTGTAAAGCAAAACAAAAAGCCCAACTCCAACAGAAGTAATCAATCGTGTTCTGGTCAATCTTTTAAAACTCGCTAGGTATATTTGTCGGACGTTATATGAGGTTGAGTCTACCAGCTAATAAATTAATTAAGGAGTAAACGGAGATTAGTTTTACGTTATTTTAATATTTTTAAAATATATTTATCCATTATATTAAATTTTTAAATAATATTTTTTTAAAATTATAGTAAATACATGAAAATATAGTATTAATAATTTATTTTATGATTTTTATTTATAATTTTAACACAATTTATTATGAAACATCAGAAACTATCAATATAAATGTCTGAATAACAAAAACAAAAAAAAATTATACTTGAAAATTTAAAAATAATTGGATTATTGATGATTATTCCGAAAATAATCGGATTAGTCAGGGATTAATCGGATTAGGCGGGGAATAATCGGTTGACTGACTTTTTCGAGAGATTAATAATTAATTGAGGCAGCAAGGGTGGGCCTAACGACTAGGCGGAGTGTAATCGGAGGTACCCGTAGATTTTTACGAGGGAATCAAACATTGAGTAATTGCTTCTTTTTATCAGGGAATCACAGATTATGTAATGAGATTTGTTTTGGAAGGCCCTCTTTGTCCATTATCCATTAGTATTGTAACTTTTGCAAAAAAAAAAAAAAAAAAAAAATGGTTTCTTCTAGGCCAACCCCTTCTTGCTTGCAGTTTTGTCATTTTTACGTCACCTCGTATTTCCCACAAGCTATGAATATTCTTCTTGCTGAATTCCACAAAGCTTGCAGTTACACTGTTCCAAACACAGAGTGTAAACTCAGAGTCAGCATAGGATTCAGAGGAATATGAACGGCTACATTCTATAATGAGGCTTTAAGGTGCACTTGTTCGAACCGATATTCGCGATGGCAATGTTACTTACACTCATGGGATAGAACAGAATATGAACGGGCATGGTTAGCTAAGTTCGTTGACGAAATCTCAGCAGACAACGACATAGCTGCTGCAACAGCCTTAATGCATTTATACAGACGGTAGGGTTTGATCTTCATCAACGGTACAAATCTCAGTTTGTGAAAGTTTTGAGAGAGCATTTGTTGATGATGAGGGCGGAAGAGGATCTACAATTGATCATAGCCAAAATCACGGCGTATGTAGATTGATCGGATGTATCGTAAGGAACCTGAAGGAAGAAGCATGAAGACGAGTCTCTTGACATCGGAGTTTATTGCTGAATTAGATCAGCAGAACATCGATCAGCATTACTAAATGAATTATTATACAGACTACCATTGATTTGATGTATCATTAACATATGACCACTTTTGTGTCACACACCAATATTTGAGAAATAAAAATATCAGACTTTAGCTTCACCGAGAGTCAAGACTCGAGTGGATTAATTAGGGAGTAAAGCCAAAAGATAAAAATAAAAATTGATATACTAACATTTTAGAAAAAACACAACACATAAATCCAAGGAATTAACATATTATACTCTGAAACTTCATACAATATTTTTAAGCATGAGCATTATTTAACCATAAGGATTTCGGAATTTCTTCAAGAGATCTGGAATATCGTATCCAAGCATATCATCAACTGCTTGAATCATCTTAGGCTTCAATTTCTCAAATTTGTCAATGTTGTAGCCTCCCAATACTTCTCTAAAATGCTCCACACTTGGGAAATCTCCTGCTGGTAGATGAAACTCTCGTTGCACCTGTTTTGTGATTTTTTAGCATAAATTATCAAACCAAGATTTTCATAATCTAAGATCAATACTAGCTGTATCTAATACGAAGGTTTAGCCCAACTGAAAAAGTATTACTAACCTTGCCAAATTCTTCTTCTAGATTATCCATGAGACGTTGCTGAGCTTTGGATTTGCCCATCATTGCTGGCATTTCCTTCTTAAGGTGGCTCATTATGTATGCATTGATCTTAGCAGCTCGAGCTCGCTTCACAAACTCGTTTATCTGCAAAGAATAACAAATAATAGTATTCAACCTCACAAATTCTGAATTTATGAACATCATTGTTTTAAATTGAGACTCATCAAAATCATACCTTTCTGTCACATGCCTTCTTAGGTATGTCCATTAAGTCTGCTAGAAGATCATTTTGCTCTTTCTCAAAGAGTTCTTTTCCAATCGGTCCAACCGCAGCTTCGTTTATAGGTTTGTCATTGAAGGACCTGCACAAGTTAAATCAAAGAACGGACCAAATGAAACTAACTGCTTAAGTTTTTTTTAATGGCTCATGAAATCAAAATAACAATTCATGTTGTATTCGAAGGCATACCCAATATAGACACGTACGACCTCTGGGGTGTTCAGTACTTTACCAAGCGACCACATCAGTGCTCCATACACTCTCATTAGCTTTAGAAAAAAAGTTTTGGAGAGGCTTCAAAAATGAGTAAAAGTTAAGCTATAAATGTAACAAGTGAACTGGGATGAAATGGAATACTTACTTGTTGAGTATCAACTTGGTCAGCTTTGTTTAAGACAACACGAATCTTGTCTTCATTACCACGGAGAGATGTTATAACGCGTTTGAATTCATCACTGATGTCAAGCTTGTGGGGATCAAAGAGAAGAAGAATCATATCACATTTAGATGCAAACCATGAGATGACACCAGTGAAGTCGTAGCTTCTCTGCATTCTTTGTTTCTCTCCTGAGAGAACTCCAGGAGTATCAACAAGAGTAATTTGGTCCAAGACCTACAAAACAAGCAGAAAGACGAGCTCATATAAACCAACATAAGTAGATATCAAAAAGAGAGAGTAAGGTAATGCATAAATACTCACAGGATGCGGCATCTGAGAACACTCAAACTTTGATAGGAAAGCACCTCCAAAACTTGTAAGACCATTGAATGGCATGTCAGCTTGAACAGCCATGGTATTTCCTGGTATGGTACGCTCATCTGGTCCACTCTATAAGGGAAACAATAAATCATAAGGGTTACCATAAATGAGTAGAGAAAGTACCTAGCAATAATTTAACTGCAATAGAATCAAGACTCCGTGACATACCATTGCAACCACAAACCTATCTGTTGTTGGCTCTGGGCCGATATGAGCTCCTGATAACAAGAGGAAATTCATGAATATCAGATATATAATTGAAGGTTCCTTGCATTGCTACTAGTTTAATGAAACGAGCAAGTTACCTGGATAATCACATCCGAGCAAGTGCTTTATAAATGTTGTTTTTCCAGTTGAATATTGACCCAAAAGCATTACCATTGGTTTGGCATCAAAATCGCTATTAGTCTGTAAATCAAGAAAAACAGTATCAAGAGAACAAACTAAGAATCATTAATCCATGGATATTAGCTATAAGTTCTGTGACTCTTAACCGGAATAAACAAAAACCCACAACTGTCTCTGAAACTGTAATGAAAACATAAGTTTACTCACCAGTACTGGAGATGCAAAATCGTTGAAACGATAAGTGATTTCCAAAGGCTTTAGCTTTTCAGTGTACAATCTTTTCAAGCCATCGACAATTGTCACCACATTAACTTGTGGCTGGACATAAAAAGTAGCAAAATACTTGTTAAATCACACAATTCCATACTTGGAATGTTGATATTTGCAGCAATAAGGGAAATAGCATCCAACCTTTATAATAGATTTAGATTTGAACCAGGGAACTTTTGCCATGACTTGTGGCTTGGAAATTACTGCAAGTAGCCAGCAAATCAACAATTTTTTAAATAATGAAATTATCATTTTGAATGAAACAACTAGAGAAAAGAAGGAATAATATTAAAACCATTATCTTCAACATCGGCATTTGTCTTTGATGTCTTCTGTTTCTGTAAGCAAATATTTAAGACAATTCTTAGATAAGGAAAAAAAAATCATGTAAAGATTCGAAAACAAAATGAGACAAGAAGGAGCCTTATATATACCACATTTTCTAATCCTTCCAACACTGGAAGTTCCACACTATTCATATCAACTATAATATAAAGAAGATATAGATTAGTTAATTTGTGATTAATAAACCAACATATTTGCTTTATCTAATAATAGATTATGGTATTGTCTTTGACATTCAAACTCTTACATCAGAACCTCTTGATTCAAGAAACTTAAAGATAACATTTTCCACTTACCAGAACCTTTCAGAAGTTCTGAAGTAATTTCATGTCCCTCTTGGGCCAATGAGACAAGCTGACCATAAAAATTAGTCAAATGAGTAAAAGAGATTTCAAATTGACTCACTAAAACTATGTATTTGACATAATCATACCTTCATCGCAATGATGAACTCCGCCAAACCAAGAAATCCCTGCCGCTTTGAATCCGCAACTGCCCAAACCTTTCAAAACAATACGCAGCTAATTCCAAATCAACCCTAGATTATATACACTTCAAATCTAATTCATGTTCTTTCAATTTATTAAGTTTTGTAGAGAGAAAATATTCTATGGATTCATGATATCAGAAAAATCAATCTTAAACCAAATAGTCGTATGATCTTCAAACCTGTTTGAGTTCCTGGCGAGAAAGTTTTGACATCGCGAAGAACTTCGTAGCATCATTACCGGAAACACGACCATCTCCATCTGAATTTCATGGAATCAGAACAGAGTTATTACGACGGGACTAGTAAATCAAACTGAAAAGGGGAAAAATCAAACACGGTGAACCTGAATCGGCGATGTTGAACCATTCCTTGTAGATCTTCTGATGCTCTTTCAAATAAGAATCAATCGAGATCGCCGACGACGTCTCCATTACTGAGATGAAGATATTTCTCGAAGAGAGAGAAAAATGGATTCTGAAATTTGAAATTTGAGACTGAAGAATAGTTGAGATATGAGAACGTAGAGAGACAAGATATTTTCCAAAAAGGGGATTTTAACGGGTTTGGCGCTTGAGGGGAAACAATGTTACGACGACGTTTTCAACAATACGTTGATTGGCTGACACGCGGTGTATCTCCTTAAATGTAAAACAACGTGGTGTTGGAATTTAATAGCTAATTCAAGAGATTTATCATTTTATTACAGTTTAATAACGATCTGCAATAAACGGCTGTTATCCCAAACTCTCTAGCTAATAGCTATCATTAAATTTGAAACCTTGAATGAAAGCGCCATTTTGCAAAATTCCAGCTCAGCATATCCTAAATGAAAACAATATTCATAATTACATTAACTCACCCTAGGAGTCGTCTTCGTCTGCTAGACCAAACATATTTAATAAACATGAGCTGGATACATTATATACTAGTATAACTGAAAATACCAAAAAAGAAAGAAAAGAAATCAAACAGTTCTATACAGGTACATTTTCATCAATAAACCTGTTATATCGCAGCCTTTGTAGAAAGAAAAAAAATCGACCTCTATGTCAAATCTGGTAGGGTGTTGTGAGAAAAAGCAAGCCACTGGTTTCATTTTCATGTTATGTTCACTGCCAAAACCCAAAAACATGAAGAGAATGTTTTGAATTATGTTTAAAAGAGAAAAGTGATGAAATGAGAATATGGATTTAGAGTATAAAATTACCGATTGTCTTTTTGAGAAGCCATAGAAGAAGAGCAAGCTCAATGCTGAAGATCATACGCAACCATGTTTTATCCACCAAGAATCCATAAACAGTGATCCCAGCTCTGTTGTTCTCTAGATAAGTCACTATACACAAACAATAGACAACCCAAATTAGTTAAACGATGAAAAAAGAATTATTCCAATCATCGTCTGAATCAAGAATTTTCTTTACCTAAAGCTTGACGTTGCTGGAAAGAAATAGCGCGAGCATAGATTGGATGTATCTCAATATCATCATGATCTCCTTCTCCTTCTTCATCATCATCAGATGACTGAATAACATTACGGCGACGTGATAATATCTGAGAATGTTGTATGGGCGTTGAACATTTAGGAGTCTCACAGTCATCAAGAACATCAAATGTATCTAAAGTGGCGCAAACGTTCCACTTTGTCGCGATGCTCGTTACAGATTGAGCTCTGTGAGTCATCTGTGTTGCACTTCTCAAACATATGAATAGCCCTGACACTAAGCTTATGGAGCATAACTGTAAAACCAGAGATAATGTTACAAAATATTTGACCTTTACCTCAAGAAGTTTATACATGTAAATATGTAATGATAATTCTTACCGCAAGCTCACCAACTTCATAGATATTAAAGGGAACACTTGCTCTTATGGTTGTAAGCAACGCCATGAACTGAGTAGCAGTGACGAAAAACAATGACAAAAGAATGAATCGTCTGAACCGGTGGCTAACAATCTTCAGTTCACGACGGATTTTAAAATGCTCTGCGAGTGTGGAACTAAAATCAGTGATCTCAGAGGCGAAGCAGCGGGCGAATTCTTCAAGGCGGAGGATTTGAAGGTGGCAGATGATTTGGTAGACGAGACAAGCAATGATGAAGAGTGATGTACGGTAAAGCAAAGAGGAGAGTTGAAGTGTGCAGGCTAAAACATGGCTCAACGTTGGGTTGATAATGTAAGGGATTTGGTCTGAGCCTGAAGTATACCACCAAATGCGATAGATTGCTTCAAGTGTTATTGATGGGAGGACAAAGATAGCTAGTAACTTCATTGATCTCTATAACAAGAAACAGAGGAGACACATCAAACAAGGTAAACCGAAAGATTTGAATATTAGTGATCCGATAAAAAAAAAAAAAAAACTTTCGCAATTCATTTTCTACATAGTTAATGTTAAACTGTTAATATTAGTTAATCATCAACTTAACACAAAAAAAAATGGACGATCCTAATCATCATTAGTAGTATAATTAGCAGAGTCGTTAACCTGAATTTCAGCTTCGTATCCGATCCTAACTTTTTCGCTGACGTCTTTAAGCTTATCAAAGAAGAGAAACTTTCGTATACCATATATCTTGGACCAATCTGAGAGACTCACGAACGAGATTCCAGCGAAGATCGATAATGAAAGCTGCACCAATGCGCCGTACGGACGGCGGTGTTTGAAATCGCAATCGGCGCAGATTAGCACAAAGTGGGAGATTAGTGGGACGATGACAGCTAGGAAGAAGAAGACGGACCATGAAAGCAGAGTTTTAACGCGAGTTGACTGATCGAACCAGAGAAGGAGCCTTGCAAATGAGTACTTGGAGGCTGGTGACTCCGGCTGTTTGTGGATCGGGTCGGGGCGTCTGGTCTTGGAGTTGAGGAATTCATGAGATCGTCGCTTTGATGATTCTTCCATTGGGTTGAGGGTAATTTGGGGATTGTAAATTAATCCGACTTTGGATAAATCAAGGGGGAAAGATCAATCAAAAAGGTATATATATAGAAGTAACCGTTGAATTTTTAAAGAAATATAATAAACGAATTTTTATTTTTATTTTTTTTGCTTTTAGATTTATACTTTTTTATTTTCTTTGATGCAACGAATGTTTATAGATGGGATTTGGATTTAAACATTTTATATCTCCCAAAAACCAACCATCAGACTGATAATTTTTTTGATATCGCAGTTATTAAATCGCATATGATTTTAGGATACAATTATTTTTTCAGACGACAAAACCAAAAAAAGGCTGCCACATATCGTCAAAAACCGCTTTATTATGGGCTCGCCCGAATGTTATATCGTAAGCCCAATATTATGTTGGTGAAAGTTATTACTTCTCTGTGTCAGCTTTTAGATTAAGGTAGAAATGTTGGGTCGAAGTGAGGGTCCACATATCATCATATTGATATAGTTTAGGTTTTGACTATTTACAAACAGTCATATTTATTTGTGGGCTTCTAGGATAAGGTTTGTTGAACCCGGTCGGTTTAATGGAAGAAAGAATTATTCAACAAATTTGTCTATGTAATGCATTTTTACCATTTAAATTTGTTTCATTGAATTTTAAGGGGTTTATTTGTTTATGAATTTTATTTTTATTTTAAAATACACGTTGATAAATGAAAATATCAAAGATATACCACTAAACTATTTGTCATAGTCACCTAACTCGACCGTTTCGATACAATTACACTTCGTTTTAATTTTGGCTCTTCTGATTTCGTCAACAAACAAATAAAAATGGAAACTTGAATTTAATTAATTCACTCAAACTAGTAGGTTAGCTTTAAAAGAACAGTGGTTAAAAGGAATATTCTTCATGGATACCTTTTAACATTCCCTAAAGCATCCAAAAAAACGTAATTCTGAATCTTTACATTTTCTGGAACTTTCATTGAAACTTCTCTTCGTTTCCATTTGGCGCTCAATACCATCATGACGTTAGATAGTTACGCCGGCGATGTTCACACCGTACCGCAATCGGAAAACTCGACGGCAATCGACAAGGAGAGAGGCGGTGGTGAGCTTTTTGTGCCACCTCTTAACTTCGCTATGGTAGATAATGGAATTTTCCGGTCAGGTTTTCCTGAACCGGTCAGTTTCAGCTTTCTTCAGTCATTGCGACTCCGATCCATCATGTAAATTTTTCTAATTTCTTCGTCGTCTTAATTAGATAAAAACGCTAATTTACTAGAATTGCTTTGAAGAATTTAGAATACTTTATATGGAGATTTACGAGCTAGGGTTTATAGAGTGTTATTAGAGCTTGTATCTTAGGAAAAAGTATTTCATTTTCTTAAAAATTATTTTTGGGTTTATGTTTGACTTGTTATTGGTCTTAGATACTTGTGCCCTGAGCCATATCCAGAGGTGAATAAAGAATTTGCTGAATCAAATGGGATTCAAGTTTTTCAATTTGGAATTGAAAGATGCAAGGTAAGATTGGTGATGATGATTTATTGGTTTTTTTGCTTTTGTTATCAATGTATTTTGAAGCTTTCAATAGCTTCTTCTTCTTATAGTTGCATAGTGTGACTGAGGTTATTATATTGTTGCTTTAATTTATCACCCTCAAACTCTTTCATATTGATAGAATAGAATGATTTGTTTTCTTGATTCTCATAAAGTTTCAACATTTAATTGCTTTTGAGCCCATCCACCCATATGCTTCTTCTGAATTTTTTTGTTTGTTTAATGTTGTTTAGAATGTTGCCTCAAACTCATAAAGTTGTTTACATATTCTACTGTAGTGGGGGTTGATAATAGATAGACTTAATAATAGTTTAATGATTCTCTTTGTTTTCCAGGAGCCCTTTGTTAATATCCCTGACGAGGTAATCAGAGAAGCATTACAAGTACTTCTAGGTACCCCTTCTCTTATCTCTTTAAAATCTCTTTTCATTGAGCTTAATGTTTTTGATCATTACAAGTACCTTTCCTGACCATTTATCAACCAGATACAGAGAATCATCCGGTTTTGATACATTGCAAAAGTGGCAAGGTAAATCGAAATTCTCTCCTATGTGAAAACTCTATAAAGAATCGAGAAAATTATAATATATTATTCTCTCGGTTTCAGCATCGGACGGGATGTCTTGTAGGTTGTGTGAGGAAGATTCAGAGATGGTGTTTGTCTTCCATCTTCGACGAGTACCAAAGGTTTGCAGCTGCGAAAGCTAGAATCTCAGATCAAAGGTTCATGGAACTATTTGACATCTCCAATCTAAAGCATTCACCACTCACCTTCTCATGTTCCAAGCGATACTATTGAGTATTGATTACTGAAAAATAAACGTATGTGTTGAATGCCATAGTTTTTTTACGTGGATGAAAATAGTAGATTTTCATCATTCAATAAAATAAAATAAATAAATCTTTCATTCCAAATTAAATAAATAAAAATTGTAGGGTTTTCTACTCCATTGCAAAATGAGTTTGTCATAAATTATTACATTGTCTTTTGTATTCAATTTAAATATTCTTCTACGCAAATGTATCCAACCAAATCGAGCCAAACTAAAAAAATTCAAATATTTTATACATTTTTTGCCAAAATCCCTAATATATTTATAGAAATGGTCTCATGTTAAAAAAAAATGGTCTCATGTTAATAAAGTTCTGAAATTTAAAAATGAAACGTTCACTTAAATTCAATTTAAAAATATAACAATGAATTCTGTCGAACTGAAAAGCTTTTAATCCCTGCAAGACACGATTTTCGAAACAGTCCCTCCATTTTCTATCTCACTCGCTTTTGGGTTGTCTTCTTCTACCTGAGAAATTCTTTCGAACGTCTCTAACTGAGTCAAGAATGAGTGAACTCGTTATCCAAACTACTCAGCCCCAGCCGGAGACGCCCCAGTCAACGACATTTCTCGATTTGCTCCGACTCCAAAAGGACGGTCTCGATCGAACCAGAAGAAAAAAACGAACTCTTAAGGAACGGCTAGGATTCAAACGAATAGGATGTTGTGGGCCCACCTGGGGTCTCCGGTTATCTAGTAACACTCGTACAGACGAATCATTTGAAACCCGTTTCAGTTCTGAATCGGATCATGGAATGGGTCCGTTAAATCAGGGTATGAATTTAGCAACGGCGTTAGCAGCAGAGAGACATTACAGAACCGAGGAAACAGCGTCTGGGAGTTTGACGCCGTTAAGGGTGTCGTTAATGAGATTACTTGAGGAAACGGCGGAGAGAGTTGTCGAGGAAGGGAGGGAAACGGAGAGATTAACGGCGTTGACGGTTAAAGGTGGTAATGATTCAGTGTGTTGCGTGTGTATGGGAAGGAAGAAAGGCGCGGCGTTTATCCCATGTGGACATACTTTTTGTAGAGTGTGCTCTCGAGAGATGTGGCTCAATCGAGGTTCGTGTCCTCTCTGTAACCGTCCGATCATCGAGATCCTCGATATTTATTGAAAACTGAGTTCCAGTTACACGTGACTCCAGTGAGGTGGTGCCTAGAGATTCACAAGTGTGTAACATACGAAATTTAATTACGGTGTCTATGTTTCTCTTATTGAAAATTGAAATGATGGTCAAAAGAAATACTATTGTTTTATTGTTGATAAAATATTCTCTATTTTTGTACTTATTGATTAAATGAACACCACGATTCCAATTAATCACACAATGTAAGTTGTGATACAAAATAAAATGTTATATTTCTTTACCATCTCTCATTCATATCGTTTCGTCTTACTCATGTCAACCAATCGATCGGACCGCTTACGAACATGATAAATACAAAAATTATTTTGAAGCATTTAGCCCAAAGAAAATATTTAATGCATTAGAATGGACCTTTTTTTAACCAAAGCCCATTGATATCATAAAAGCTGACCCATTTAGAGTCCATTAAATAGTATCTTGGATATATTGTTGTCATGTCGTTAATCTCAGAACGCCAAACGCGATAATTGAGAGCGACTCGAAAACGCTGTCCAGATATTTACTAGAAAACTAATGGATCACAACCGTCCACAAACCCGAGATAGAAGATCACCAAAAACGGCCAAAAAACAGAGTACATTTCCTAACCTTCTAGATTCATCATGCCATTTGCATGGCGTTTTCTCTGGTCGAAAAAATAATAATATATATATATATATATTCTCCTCCACATAAATATGAGGACAAATAATTTCTCTTAAAAAAATGTTTCCACAAATTTGTTTTTTTCATAAAGTCGGCAATTTCATAACTGAAAATTTTCCTCCCTTCACACGACGTCTGGTCGATTATCCAACGATCTTTAACCATCCACGTGTCGGAATTGTAGCGTAACTCATCTGTTTATTTTCTTGACTACCTTACCCCAAAGGTCTTGCATTGTTAATTTTATGAGAAGAGGGCATATACGTCATTTACCATCCACACACAACGATTATAAAACGTATGAGAGTAGCTTTGAGTTTTGTTTGTCTAATTCATTGCTGTGAAGAAAAAATAATAAGAGACACAAAAATGGCGACGGTACCTTTGTTCAGTCAATTTCCATGCAAAACCCTAATTCCAAGCTCATCAAACGCTAAACCACAATCTAAATCTCCGATTCTAGTTCCAATAAATTCAATCAATCGGCGATCGGAGATTGGAATCTCTGTTCATCGGCCTGATTTCAAAGTCCGAGCCACAGACGTTAACGACGAGTGGGGTCCAGATGCGGCGGGGAAAAAACCATCATCTTCATCCGTATCTGTGGCGGAAAAAGACGCTGAAGAAGCCATCGAATCTGTAGAGGAGACAGAACGGCTAAAGAGAGCATTAGCGGATTCGTTATACGGAACAGAGCGAGGTTTGAGAGCATCGAGCGAGACGAGAGCTGAGATTAGCGAACTCATAACGCAGCTTGAGTCTAAGAACCCTACACCAGCTCCTAACGAAGCTCTCTTTCTACTCAACGGCAAATGGATTCTCGCGTAAGTATTGTTTATTCCAATTCTTGTTTCTTTTTTTCCCGGTGGAGATTTTTCTTGTTAGTTAATTTTCCGGTGGAAAATTGTTTAACTCCGGTATGAATGCGTCTTCACATGGTTAAAAAATTAGATATTGAATCATATTTTTCGGGAAAAGCTGGATTTTTTTTGTTCGTGAAAATAATATTAGTCTTTGTTTATATTTTAGCCGTTAAAGTGAAGATCTTTGGGCCATGTTGTTGTTAACTTATATCTTCAATGGTAAATCTCGTGCAGCTACACATCGTTTATTGGTCTGTTCCCATTGCTCTCACGAAGAATTGAACCGTTGGTTAAAGTGGATGAGATCTCACAAACCATTGATTCAGACAACTTCACTGTCCAAAACTCTGTCCGGTTCGCTGGTCCACTCGCCACAACATCCTTTAGCACTAATGCTAAGTTCGAAGTCCGAAGTCCTAAACGAGTTCAGGTTAAATATCAATCATACTTCCTAAAATCCGTTAGTCTTAATCTCAAAATACCCATTTTACAGATTCCGAATTGGTGTTTTTGTTTGTGTGATTCCTGTAGATTAAGTTTGAACAAGGTGTTATTGGGACTCCTCAGTTAACGGATTCGATTGAAATCCCAGAATTTGTTGAAGTTCTTGGTCAGAAAATCGATCTCAACCCTATTAAAGGGTTACTTACATCGGTCCAAGACACTGCTTCTTCAGTGGCTAGAACAATTTCAAACCAACCACCATTGAAATTCTCTTTGCCTAGTGACAACACTCAGTCGTGGCTACTCACGACTTATCTCGACAAAGATCTTCGGATCTCTAGAGGTGATGGTGGAAGCGTCTTTGTGCTCATGAAAGAAGGCAGCTCTCTTCTAAACCCTTAAATCATCATTACTCACATCACATCCATAGTAACATATATAGAATCATTTCTGTTTAATAGTGTTGTAACTGTTATATAACTTCTGTACTTGGAGATATGAACTTATGTTACCCTCGGAGTATATATATAGATACATCTTAAGTTATACGAAACCAACACTAAGCTTATGATTCAGATTTGGTAAAGTTGGAAAATGAAGTGGTTATAGTACTAGGAAGATTTGCTACTTTGCATTATGCCTGGCTTTCTGTTTTTTTTTTCCGGTTCAGTTTGGTTCGAAACTAAATAAGAATTATTTCGGTTCAGATCAGGTTGTCAACACTTTTGGTTGGTTCGGTTTACAAAGGAGATACCGAATTGCCATAATTATTGTATCTCACAGTTCAGTTTTCTGTAATTTCAGGTTTCTAATTTCGGTTATTTTTGGTTTATAAATGATACGTGAATCAGTCTATTTATTAGCAATGAAGCTGGTTTGTTACAAACCAGGTATCTTACACAAACATTTGAAAGAAGAATCTGATCTTTGTTCTTTTTTAGCTACGAAACAAATCAGCACAAACCTGGTAAAAGATCTCGAGAATGGCAGACCGATATTCGCGAGGATTCATCGATAGATAGTACTCCAAGAGGCTTCTAAGTTCTTCTGCTTCCTTGATCTTGTTTGCTACAATCATTTCGATCATGGAGTCTCTAAAATCCTCTCTTGGATCATAAGAACATTTCTCCATTGCCATCATCACAATGAACTTAGTGCTGCTACTATCCTTTCGTCTTCTCATCTTCTGTTGTCTAATCTTCTCTTGATATGTGGCTTCTTGTGTCTCTCGTATCATCTGCTCTAGCCTCTCCTGGACCATGTAGTGTGTTAGGCTAGAGAGAGAACAGTGCTGGTTTGAAAACCTAGAACTCTTTTCGGATTCCACCGAGGAAGAAGATGAAATGCTAAGCCTTGCTTTGATGCTGCAACACAAAGCTCTGCAGATTCTTGCTTCTCTTGTTTGGGGTTGTGATTGTTTGTTCTGTTTCTTGTGATCTTTGTCTGCTTCTTCTTTTGCTATGTTTTTGATTTTCATGTTGAATGTCTAGTCACATTATAATCAGGTTTTGAGGATGGGTGATGTTTGTAAACGCAAATAGAAAAGAGTTATAGTTTAATCAATTTATGAACAAATTGAAAATGTGGGCCATGTTCATCATGATTATGTCTTGATCTCAATTCACTTAAATGAAATACTCGAATTAGAGAGAGATTAATTATTTACTTTGATTTAAGTCCAACAGGTCTTCAACTTTATTATATTTAGAATCAATAATTAGTATCTATGATTTGTGTTCATAATATAATCCAGAGTTATACACTTTATTATATGAGATTTAGATTTCTATTCGAAGACACCGAATATTTTAGATTGAATTTTCATTAAAATTTTGGAATTTCTAAAATTTGTACAAAATCAAAGAAAAGAGTATGCCTGGTGAAAATTGATTCATTGATTAGAATCAATTAAAATGATTAATGGACTCTTAACTGTCACTAAGCTAATATATAAGATTTATTGAAAAGAAAACATATTATATTATTTGAAAATACATATACCGAATAAAAAGCTGGGAATAATAGAGAAGGTTAGGTAGGATTGACAAAAAAAATCAGGAGAAGAAAGGAGAGCTAAATGCATGTATTTGTTACTTTGTATGGTTTTTTAGAAATATAGTGGTGATTAATTTGATTATGATAATATGATGTGATGTAGACCGTATTCATGACTACTTTATTTTGTTGTTGTTGTTGAAGATCAGAATATGAGATAAAACTTTATTTTGCAAAAGTTTTGGTAATGTGGAAAAAGTGAACTATATGTAATATTTGCCTTATATGTGCTAATTGTTAGTTTCACATGGCTATTGATGAACTCTTAACTTCAGTTTTTTTTTAACATTTTCTCAAAGGACTTATTAATTAGATTTTAAATGGTTCATATGTAGTTGTATAATGTGCCATATATGATTTCGCTAGAACCTACAATGGTGCAGATTCATTTCCTTAAAATTGTTAGGTTATAGAATGTCACCATTGTAGGTTCTATTTGATCTATTTCGTTCCACCACATGCAACTTTAATTTTTGGATTGTAACGGATCAATCGTTAGGACTGCAGTTATAAATCTATGTCCAATTCTGTTTTGGTTAAATCCAATGGGTTAGCGGATATATAACTTCTAGATAAGACATTAAGAGATATAATGTATGCTTTGTTGGCTAGTTGCCTTAGAAAACGAGACAAGAGATGCTTGTCTTTGCTGGCTTGTACATATACCTCATATTTTGCTTTGAGATTTTATAAAATTTTATAATCTAGTATTTTAATCAGTAAAAAAGCTCTAAAAAGTTTTAACATTTAATATATATATTTTTGTGAACAGTTGGGTTTATAGTTCTCAGAAAAGCATGAATCAAGACACAACCATACGATGCACAAAAATTAAAATCATGTAAGAAGCCTTTTAAAAAAAAGGCACAATCATATGATAAGAAGTGTTACTGCAATTTTTTGGTAAGATGTTTTACCAATAACTTTACCATGGTTTTACCTAGTTTTTTTTTTCTTGTTATTTAAGGTTTGACCTAGTTTTTAACTTATCATATGATATAAATCTAATGGAGCTTGATATCTTTAAGAACAAGTTATCTTTGTCGGGTAAGAAAAATTATCTCGTGTTTATTAATAAAAGAGTATACTATGCAATAATTGGAGATTAACCCCAAAAGATGTTACACAGCTGGATAAAATCACTTTGTAGGCTTTGCAATTGGGTCTTTTAGGGATTTTGTCATGTGACAGTATCCATATGAGTTTTATTTTGATTACGGATTTTAATTAACCTGTTAAACCAAAAAGTGAGCTTTAAAAAACGAAAAAACAAATTTAAAAAAAGTCATTAGTTGATCTAAATATAGCCAGTAAGTACTATACCAACTTGTTAAGCTGACAGTTAACCACATGTTGCCATTATGTACATACTTTTTAGGGTTTATGATTATCTATTTCATATTCTTTGCCAATTTAATCATATATAAACTTAGGAAGTATTCTAAAAGGGCCAAAACAAAATGAATAGATTTTACTAATAACAATATGCAACTCAGCCGGGTTTGAATTTGGACGATAAGACAATAACATTATTTGAGCAAACCAATAGCCCGAAGGTGATCTAAGTTTCATTACCCACTATGTAAAACTTATCCAACCACTTCTGATACAATCTGAATTCAAAATTAACATAATATATGCTGCTACTTGTGTATTTTACTATACCAAAAACATATACAATAAAATTTAGCACATTGGATTGGATGACAAAAAAAAAAAATCAGCACATTGGAATATTCGGAAGCTTGTAATTTAATTACCCATTTTAAGAAACTTATCCAAACACTTGTGAGTTCTGACACATTCTAACATTCAAAAGACTTTTTTTAGTAACAAGAGTCCACAACTCACAAAATGGCATCACTCTTCGAGTTGACCGGAATAGACAACATCGCCGGAATCTCAACTAATCCTACATCTACTGGTCGTGTAGCTTCTGTATACAGCGAAGTTCAAGCTAGTCGTATCAACCACACGCTTCCTCTTCCTTCCATTCTTAAAAACCCTTTCAAGATCATCGATGGTCCTCCAAGCTCCGCCGCTGGACATCCAGGTAAGTCAATCTAATGTTTTTTCTTTCCGATTTCTTGGTTTTGATGTTACTAAATCGGATCCGTTATAGTAAACCGGATTCTGTTAATATGATGAATTTTGATGATCGGTCATGGTTTTGGATGTTGTTGCAGAGGAAATTGAGAAATTATTCCCAAATCTATATGGACAACCATCGGCTTTATTGGTTCCTAACCAATCTAATGTAGTTTCATCGGATCAAAAGCTTAAGATTGGTGTTGTGTTGTCTGGTGGTCAAGCTCCTGGAGGACATAATGTTATTTGTGGAATTTTCGGTTAGATATTGTTTTTTGTCAATTTTTATTTTTAGTTTTCATTCATCTTTTAGAATCTTTTGAATTGAGATTGTATTTTTTTTTTTTTATTGTTGTTGTTGGTTTGTTAGATTACTTGCAGGAGTATGTAAAAGGAAGTACTCTGTTTGGTTTTCGTGGTGGTCCAGCTGGGATCATGAAGGGAAAATATGTTGAGCTTACTTCTGATTTTGTGTATCCTTATAGAAACCAGGTTTGATATGATGTGCCTTTGTGTTTTTTTCGGTTTATTATCTTTACTGATTCGGTTTGGTTTCGGTTTTGGATGTTTAGGTTCATGAAAACATAGAAACTGAATGGAAACGAGTCAAACGACCATTATCTTAGTTTCAAGGAATCGCTTTATTGTCTTTTCAGTTCAGTTAGTCCAGAAATTAGAAATATAAAAGCAGTTTGGTTTGGTTTTGATTGATTAAACCGAATTGGATTTACTGAAAGAAGTTTGTTAAGAGCTCTTGAAGTGTTGGTTTGTTAAGAGTAATCAAATTGATAATGTAGATTTGGAGCTTATATCTCTCTATGTTGCATTTTGTGTTTGTTCTTTATAATTATGTTGTGCCTTTTTGGCAGGGTGGATTTGATATGATATGCAGTGGAAGAGACAAGATTGAAACTCCAGAACAGGTAAAAAGGCTTCTCAAAGTTGTGGCTTTCATCGATCGATGGACTTAGATAACATCATTTTGCTATACATTTGCAGTTTAAGCAAGCTGAAGAGACTGTAACAAAGCTAGACTTAGATGGTCTTTTGGTTATTGGTGGTGATGACTCCAATACTAATGCTTGTCTCCTTGCTGAACACTTCAGGTAATTTAAGAGTTGTTAAAGATGAATGAAATTCACTTTTTTCTCTATTGCATTCTACTGATTAGTAATCTTCGCATTCGGTTTTCAGAGGTAAAAACATGAAAACTCGGGTTATTGGGTGTCCGAAGACAATAGATGGTGATTTGAAAAGCAAAGAAGTCCCCGCGAGTTTCGGGTTTGATACTGCTTGCAAGGTTAGTGTAATCTCAAAATTTACTTGGTTACGTCTTCTCCTAGAAGACCTTGTCAATGTTTTTTTCTTTACTTTTGTGTGTGATGGTTATATTCATGCAGATATATTCAGAGATGATTGGAAATGTTATGATTGATGCTCGTTCCACAGGAAAATACTATCACTGTAAGTTTAGTTTCTTTTAGGAAAATGAATAATCTTGATATAGTTTAAGATTTCATTTCATCTGTTTAATTATCTCTATAGTTGTGCGTCTTATGGGCCGTGCTGCTTCTCATATTACACTTGAATGTGCTTTGCAAACTCATCCAAACATTACCATTATTGGAGAGGAGGTATGTTTATGTAACTCAAGCTTCATTTGTAATCTTCGGTTTGCGATATTTCAAATATGGTTTGAGAACTAGAAACTACCAACATCTATGCAGGTTTCTGAGAAGAAGCTTACGTTGAAAAATGTTACGGAATACATTGTTGATGTGATCTGTAAACGCGCGGAAAATGGTTATAACTACGGTGTCATTCTTGTTCCTGAAGGTCTAATTGATTTTATTCCTGAGGTATGATTAATCTCAGATCCTACAATAAGATAATCTTCAATTCAATATTTTAAGCCTATGTTTATGTTCTTTGACACTTCTATCTATGATCCATTTGCAGGTCCAAGAGCTTATTTCCGAACTCAATGAAGTATTAGCACACGGAAGCGTCGATGAAGAAGGCCAATGGAAGAAGAATCTTAAAGAGGAAACTTTAAAGATTTTTGAGTTTCTTCCTCAAACTATTCAAGAACAACTAATGCTTGAGAGAGATCCACATGGAAATGTTCAGGTCTGTTTTCTTGCCACCATCTGGTTTAACCGATAACTGATTCAGACCGATTAAAACCAAACTGAAATCCGGTTTATCTTGTATCTGTGTATTAATTTTCTCTTCAGGTGGCTAAGATTGAGACAGAGAAAATGCTGATACAAATGGTTGAAACCGAGCTAGATAAAAAGAAGAAGGAGGGTAGTTACAAACGCGACTTCATGGGGAAATCACACTTCTTTGGGTAACTAATTAGCTTGAAACATATTATGTTAATTACTAATTGTCCTCAACATAATATTGTTCTGGAATGTTTTAGGTATGAAGGAAGATGTGGATTGCCTACAAATTTCGATGCAACATACTGTTACGCATTAGGTTTTGGTGCTGGATCACTTCTCCAGAGTGGAAAGACCGGATTAATTTCATCGGTATATAATTTTGTCACCTTTCTTGAAAACATCACAAACTGTTTCATTATTTCAAGATTGTTTATAGTCCCCTTTGTGATTTTTGCAGGTTGGAAATTTGGCTGCTCCTGTTGAAGAATGGACAGTTAGTGGTACCGCGCTTACTTCGTTGATGGATGTTGAGAGAAGACATGGTATTATATACCCGCAAAGATCGATGATACGATACTAATGTGGAACCTTTGATAAGATTTTATATTTCTTCCAACATTATATCTTTTTTTTATGTTGCAGGTAAATTCAAGCCTGTTATCAAGAAAGCTATGGTTGAACTTGAAGGTAGTGTCTTTAGTTTAAAATTTATATTATTCTCCGGCTGCTTTGTTCTCTTCTCACTATCACTCGTTGCTTCTGACAAAATTTTAGGAGCACCGTTCAAGAAATTTGCGTCGCAGCGTGAAGAATGGGCTTTGAAGAATCGATACATTAGTCCTGGTTTGTGAACAAACACATGTCTCTGCATAAAGTAGTGATTGATTTTGTTTTTTTTGTTGTTTGTGTGTGTTTATGCTAATTATCGTTCTTTCTCTTGTTGTCAGGTCCAATTCAGTTTGAGGGACCAGGATCTGATGCTATAAATCTCACGTTAATGCTCGAACTCGGCGCTCAAGCCTAAAGATTTTTGGTAATGTGAGATTCACGCACTCACTCAGTCACTTTGTTGTTGTGTTGTCTTTGCTGTAAAATCTTTGTAGTAAGAAAGTTACTGTGAGTTAAGTGAACCAGCAAGTGTAAGTCGTATATTGTGGTACAACTCGAGTGTATGACTTATGTATTACTAAATAAAGTTTCGCAATTACATGACCCCTTTTTGTAAACTTTTAACCTTTTAACTATTATTAGGGCTATTTTAGTTTGTCAATATTGAAAATGTCTTCGTTCAAGATAAATTCAATAAATCTGATACAAATTGGAAAAGGAGAATTGTCGACCAAAAAACAACGGAAAAAAAATTTGGAAAAAGAGAAAAATGTTCCAAAAGATTCGGATAAGATCAAAATAAAATGTAATCAAATAAATATCTACCGCAATCAATTTCTTTTAATTAAATCATTATCCTAATTATCTATAGAAAAACCTAAAATTTCACAATAGTCTCGTGAGAGAGACGATGATGTTAAGACAAACTGCAAAAAAGGCTCTATTAAGGATGGTTACAAGAAATGTCACACCGATCCCTGTCGTGTCTCGATTATACCATCCAAATGTCATTGACCATTATGATAATCCCCGTAACGTTGGATCATTCGATAAGAATGAACCTAACGTTGGTATATGATTGGTTGGAGCTCCTCAATGTGGAGATGTGATGAAGCTTCAGGTTAAGTTTGATTGTTCCGGTCAAATCATTGATGCACGATTCAAAACCTTTGATTGTGGCTCCGCCATTGCAGCTTCCTCCGTCGGTATGTTTGCTCTTTATGGTTTTTTTAATTGATTGATTCACTTACATATGAATCCATATAATTTTGACATCTCCTCTTAATGTTAAATTCATAAGTTTCGAGATGTTTGTTAAGTTTGCTTCTTCTTTTTTTAGCTAAGGGAAAAGCTGTGGAGGAAGTCTTGACAATAAAGAACTCGTAAGTGTCATCTATTTTATGGTTTCAATTATTTGAATTAAAGGCTACGTAATGATATATGTGTGTGATTGCATGCCTTAAATCTTTAAAATTATTGATGAATCTATGGACTTAGAGGTCATTTTTTTTGCAGGCAAATTGCAAAGCATCTATCGTTGCCACAAGTAATCTTCTTCTACATTGTAGTATGCTTGCAGAAGACGCTATCAACGCGGCAATTAAAAACTACAAGGAGAAGCAAGCCGAAGCTAATGGAGAAACCGTTGAGGCTAGTGATCCAAAAAATAAGGGATGACAGTAGAAGAAGAGTTTCCAAGTAATGGTGATGTTTGGTTGTGTAAGGGTGTTGAGTTTTACTAGTTAAGTCTTTTTAATTAAACATCCGAGGATGTTTTTATTGGGTACTATTGACCCAACTGAGAATTCTTTTCTTCTTCTTCCACTGTGGTTTTATGAAATAATTCCTGATCTTAATAATTCTATTGGTTTTAAAATTCATCAACAGTTAGAATTTCCTGCATTCACATGATTCAAAAATTAAAGATGACCAATAGTTAAGTAAAAAGAAAGAAAAAAAACACAACAGAATCATTGTGTCTAAATCAATTTTTTTTAAAGTCTAAATTATGTGCGATTCAATGCCAAATGAGTCCTCGGTAAAGTCCGTAAAAATCATTTTTTGAATTGATTGGCAGTGTTTTCAAATTATATATTGACGCTTTTACCGCAATCTAAAAATAAGTTGTGATTAGTTTGTCTTGCGAATTTCATTTTATGTCATCATATAAAAGATTAAAAGCAGGGGATAGGAGTCACTAAAACAGAGCATAACTGAGAGTCTGAGACAACACAATAAAGGGGACGAAAATTAAACATTGATTAATCACATCTCTCGCTAGATCATAATAAAATGATTAAATTTGGTCCAAAATAAAAATGTATAAAATATTTTTTAAATATTGATCAATTGTAACAAATAAACAAAGCTAATGCAGGAAATGTGTTTTATTTGATTTTTATCTATAAATATATCTATAAAATAATACAGGTAACGGGAAACCCAATAATCCCAAACAAATTGTTCTTTCCAAAAATACCACAGATTACTGATTATTGATTACCGATTGGCGATTACTGATTAGTCCCTTTCAGTTCCATTTGCTGAATGTGTCATTTCCTGAGAATTGTTTTATTTAATAAAAGTACCAAAAGAAGAGCGCAAATAATTTAGGAATTTGAGTACCCCTCGGTAAAATATGATTTATATCAGTTTTTCATATAAATAAAAAAATAATAAATGATATTTTTATTAATTGTTTTTGTGTTTTATTATTTATGTACTCCATTTATCTTTTAAAATAATTGTAATCAATGCAAAAATATTAAATGTTTCCTGAGTATTTTTTTGACAGGTCTTTAAAAACAATATATTAATTTTATTTTTGACATTTTCATTTTAAATGGATATATTTAATGATTCGTTGTAAAAATAAAAACATTATTTAGTTAACTGATATTGAAAATAAAAATAAATTAAAAATATACATAAAATCAAATTTTTTAAAAACAATGAAAAAAATATTTCTTATATAGAAAGAGTATATATACTAGTGTCTCTTTAAATTATTATTTTTTTTAAAAAAAAGAGAAGACGGCAAATATTAATGTCATTTTGGTTTGCCACATTTTTTTTAATACTAGTAATAATAATAATAATGTCTCTTTTCATTTCCAAAAAAAGTCTTGGAAAACGGAAGTAAAACATCCCAAAACTTTGACCGTCTATGCTCTCTATCTATATTTATAACCTACAGTAGTTTTTTTAGAGAATCATATCCAAGTTTTACGTTATAGCTATGGGGACACTATCAAACAAAGAACTGTTCTTTTATGGATTTCTAAAGGTGTTGAAAGAACAAGAAGCCGACGTACGGCTAAAAGCATGCGATGGTGACAAGGAAGCAGTTATCTCTGCCCATAAGCTTATTTTGGTTGCGACTTCTTCTTCTACTCCTATTTTTTTCTTTATTATCTCATTCAGTTAAAATTCCAAGAAATGTTTTTATTGTTAATGGTTTCATTGCTAATGTTTTTTTCCCATGACATATGTTGAAATTTTATAGTCTGCAAGATCAGAGGTGTTTAAGAAGATGTTTGAACCAGACAAATGCAAGGCTTCGACTAAGCTGGAGACAATCACTCTCTCAGATCTGAAACCAGAAGAGTTAGAGACTTTCGTTGAGTTCATTTACAGTGATGGTTCTATTCTTTCAGAGAAAGCGAACCTACATGTTATGTCACTCTATCGTGCAGCTGACAAATATGAGATTCCGCATCTACGCGACTTATGCAGAAAAAAGCTCTTAGCATCTCTTAATTCTTCCAATGCTCTTGAAGTTTTTGAGCTTGCCGAAATCCCTATTGATCAAGCCCTCAGTGACGCTGCCTTAAATGTTATCAAAGCAAATAAAAGTACCATTTCTACCTCTGCTGAGTTCAAGGTCTTCGCCATCAACCACCCAAATCTTACCGTCGAGATAGTGAAGGCTATTTCGGTGCAGGCCCAGCAGGGTCAACGTTACTGTCAATATTGTGGTCGCTACAGCTGACAGGACTGTGGTTATTTATAGAAAAGAAAAATCCACTGTTTAGTTTCGTTGTTTCATAACGTCCAAAAACCCTTAAAACTCCTTATTATCATTTACATGGGATTTGAATTAATTTGTTTTCTCAAGTTGCAAATCTTTTTAGAAATTTTGCTTCATTTAAGTTGCAATAATCTAATCGAAAAATAGGTCGAGATTAATATCTATTTGCTCATTTCTTTTCTTCTTGTCATCATTGAAAGTTTAAAAACAGGGGAAAACGGGCAAAAAAAAAACAAAAATACAGAGCATAATTTACAAAATATAGGGGTCGAAAACGAAATCAAGCTTGCACCCCATCTCTCGCTAGATCATAATAAAGTGTGTTTTATTATTGATTTGAAATTTACATTAGATTTTTCCAATTTATATATTTATATAATTTTGGTCCTAAATAAAAATGTATAAAATAATTGAAAATAGTCATTAATTATAACAAACAATATGAGCTAATGGAGTTTATCAAAAAAATATAGAATTTTTCTTTAGTTTTAATCAACGTTATTTTAATCAATCAGAATCTAATCATATATTATGATTAATATATAATTTAGCCCTGGACGTTCGGGTTTGGGTCAGATTTTTCTGGTTTAGGGTTTTTCAGGTGTAGAATTTTTCATATTTTTTGGGTATTAATAATTTTCGGTTCGGGTATCCGAAATATTATAATTTTTTTTTCATTTTTACAAATATAACTTAAAAACTTTAAAATATATTGGGGTTATTTAATATCTCAATTTACTTTATTAAATTGTACATACAAGTATTGGATTAGCCAAAATGACGGTATCGAATAAATATTAAAATCATATTCTTCTTGAAAAACTTTTTTCACTAGTGTATATGCAACTTGATCCTTCTTTCAATATACATAAAATAATGATGATCGAAAAAGTTTAAATGTCTAATAAAGAATATCTTTCAACATATTTTTTTAGCTTAATATGTTATTTTTTGTTGTAAACCAGGTGATTCTTTATTATCATTTTCAAACTAGATCTATTGCTATCTTTTTATTCAAAGTATTTGCAATATATATAATAACTCAGATGTTTTGGATTGTAATAATATTTGTACTTGATATAACTTTAAAATATATTGGATATTTTGGTACTTTTGTTATTATGATCTAAAATAATTTATACTTTGAATTTATAATTGTAATTTTAGATAATTAGTTATATACAATATACATATAATTTATATAAATATATATATAATTTATATTTTTAGTTATATAATTATATTTTAGGTACTTCGGATACCCATTCGATTTTCGGTTTGGTTCGGGTATAAAAATTTAGGGGCCATTCGGATATTTTTTTTATTTTGGGTTCGGTTCTACTTTTTAAATCGGATTCGGGTAATTACTTTGGATTTCGGAAATTTTATAATTTATGAACATATCTAAAAATATAATTTGGGTAATATAATAATCCCAAACAAATTCCATTTATTTTCCAAAAAAATACTACTGGTTAGTCCTTTCATTTACCCTTGCTGAGTTATCATTAGCTTAAACTTGTTTGTTTAATTACCAATAGAAGAACGTAAACATTGAGGAATTTGAGAATATTAATGTCTCTTTTCTTTTCTTTTTAGTCAGCATATTAATGTCTCTTTTCATTTCCAAAAAATATTGGAAAAAATAAAGTAGAACTAGAGAGTAACTTTGACCGTCTGTGTTCTCTTTCTCTCTATATAATCTACAATCGCTAATTAGATCATATCCAACTTATAAACTATAGACTATGAAAACACTAACAAACAAACAACTTTTCTTTGATGGATTTGTAGAGGTTTTGAATGAACAAGAAGTCGACGTACGGCTAAAGGCTTGCGACGGTGATAAGGAAGCTGTATCTCCGCGCACAAGCTTATTCTGGTCGCCACTTTTTTTTTCTTTTTTCTTTTACTCCCTATCAATATTTGATTCAGTTAAAGATTTCTAGTAATGCATGCTTTTACATTAAATTATTTAATTGTTATTATTCTTTCCTTGACATGCATAGTCTGCAAGATCAAAGGTGTTTAAGCAGATGTTTGAACCAAATAAATGCAAAGATTCGTCTACGCTGGAGATATTCACTCTCGCAGATCTGAAACCAGAAGAGTTAGATTCTTTCGTTGAGTTCATCTATAGCGACGGCTCTACTCTTTCAGAGATAGCGAAGCAACACGTTAAGTCACCTATTGTACAGCCGACAAATATGAGATTCCGCATTTACGTGATCTTTGCAGAGAAGAGATTATAGCAACTCTTATTTCTGCCAATGCTCTTGAAGTTCTTCTGCTCGCTCAAATACCTTTTGACAAAGATCTCAATATAGTTTCCTTAGCTTTTATCAGCACCCATAGAAAAACTATCTATACGTCTACTGAGTTTGAGGTTTTCGTTTTCAGTTACCCTAATCTTGATGTGGAGATAATGAAGTCTATTTCGAATAGATGTGCAATTTGTTGGAGTAAGCTCAAAGTTAGAGATAAGTTATCCTAATCCAAATAGATTTAAGATCCTTTAGAGATAAGGATCAATATGTATTTTGGAGTTATCTAAATACGGGTGTTTACTATTAGGATTAGGATAACTACAATGCTATATAAATCATTGTCGGGTTAAGGGCAATAGTGTGTGATTTGAGAGAGAGATTGAGAGCTTAAGTTTTGTGTAAGTTTCTTAAGCAATAAGAAGAGAAAGTTCTTATTAAACCTATGTGCATTATAATCGTTTGAGAACAATAATTGGTATCAGAGCTTTGATATAATGGGAGATCTAATCGTAGCAAATTCAAAACCTAAAGAGGAAGGATCTTCGATCAAGTGCCCAATACTAACTTCAACAAATTATACTGTATGGGCTATGCGGATGAAGATGCTACTCAAGGTACATGAAGTTTGGGAGGTAATAGAAGAAGAAATCGCTAATGCTAAAAAAAATAACATGGCGATGGCATTGCTTTACCAGTCAATACCAGAGGCACTACTGCTTCAAATCGGAGAGCTTGATACGGCTAATAAGATGTGGGAAGCAATCAAAACACGTCACATGGGAGCTGAAAGAGTCAAGAAGGCCAGGTTGCAGACATTAACGGCGGATTTTGATCGGCTCACAATGAAAGAAACAGAGACAATAGACGAGTTTGCAGGTCGACTTGCAGAGATTTCATCAAAATCAGCAGCACTGGGAAAAGAAATCAAAGAACCAAAACTTGTTAAGAAATTTCTTAAGAGCTTACCTCGAAAAAAATATATTACAATCGTAGCTGCTTTGGAACAAGTTTTGGATCTTAAGACTACTGGTTTTGAAGATATCATTGGTCGACTGAAAGCATATGAAGAACGTATAGATGATGAAGAAGAACCAAAAGAGGATCAGAGCAAACTATTATACACAAATAGCGAATCAACAACAACTTCTCGCGATGGTAATAATGATTACAAAGGAAGAGGACGAGGAAGAGGCTCTTACTACAGAAGTCGAGGACGAGGGAGATACAACGGAGGATTTAATGGAGCCTACGCTGGTCCAAGAGATGCGTCAAAGATCACTTGTTTCAGATGTGATAAAATCGGACACTATGTGTATCAATGCCCATATAGACTACTAAAGCTCCAAGAAATTCATGAGAACGAAAACAATGAAACACATGAGGCAGATGAGCTTATGATGCATGAAGTTATCTACTTGAATGAAGAAAAGATAGTTCCAAGCAACTATGAAGAAAATAGCAGTGAGGAGAATGTCTGGTATCTCGACAACGGAGCGAATAATCATATGAGTGGTGATAAACGCTATTTCTCTTTCATCGATGATTCTATCACAAGGAAGGTACGGTTTGGCGATGACTCACGCATTGACATTAAAGGAAAAGGAACTATAGAGTTTACAGATAGAAATGGTGAGCCAAGGAAAATAACTGAGGTCTATTACATACCGGAGCTGAGAAGTAATATTATTAGTCTTGGTCAAGCTACTGAGTCTGGTTGTGATGTGAGGATGAAGGGAGAAACTCTTACAATGCACGATCGGGAAGGCAAACTAATAGCAAAAGCAAACCGATCCAAGAATCGTCTTTACAAAGTACGAATGGGCATAAAAGAGGCTATGTGCTATCTCTCTACACGACCAAGTGACTCCAGTAGGTGGCACGCAAGGTTAGAACATATAAATCTCGATACAATGAAGGCAATGATATCTCGTGTATTGGTTACAGGAGTACCAAAGATAGAAATTGAGATGAAAATGTATGGATCGTGCTTACTTGGGAAGCAAGCTAGAAAACCTTTTCCAAAAGCTGCAACTTATCGAGCAGAAAAGATACTTGAACTAGTACATGGTGATCTTTGTGGACCTATTACACCAAGTACAAGTGCAGGAAACCGATATATCTTTGTACTCATTGATGATTACTCGAGATACATGTGGATAGCCATGTTGAAAGAAAAAAACGAGGCTCTTAGCAAATTCAAAACATTCAAGCATTTGGTCGAGCAAGAAACAAAATCAAGTATTCAAACATTTAGGACAGGCAGAGGAAGAGAGTTTGTATCTAATAATTTCAACATGTTTTGCAACGAATCAGGCATCAAGCGTCACCTTACAGCTCCGTATAGTCCGCAACAAAATGGAGTTGTCAAGAGACATAACCGAACATTAATGGAGATGACTAGAAGCATTATGAAGCACACGGCAGTTCCAAATTACCTCTGGGGAGAAGCAGTACGACATTCAACTTATATACTTAACCGTGTGGCAACAAGAGTAGTTAAAGACCAAACTCCATATGAGATGTTCCGAGGAAGAAAACCGAATATTAGCCATTTGAGAATTTTTGGATGCATAGGGTACGCTAAAGTGGATTCAAAGTTCTTGAGAAAGCTTGATGATCGTTCCCGTATGTTGGTCTATCTCGGAACAGAACCCGGTTCTAAGGCCTACCGAATGTTTGATCCAAACACGCAGAAGATTATAGTAAGTAGAGATGTCGTGTTCGATGAGGCGAAAGGTTGGAATTGGAACTCGAAATCAAGAGATCAAAATAGAGCAGGTGAATTTGAAGTTATGATTGAAACGTTTGGGAATCATGAGTTGTCTGAGACGGAGTTAGTTGAGAGTAATACAGAGATAGAAGCAATAAAAGAAAGACATACTACTGAAACAGCTCAAGAGCAAAATGAAGAAAGTGAAGAAGAAGAAGGAAAAGATGTTTCCGTGGAACAAAATGCAGCAGGTCTGAGAAGGTCCACACGAGTTACCTTAAAACCCAAGTACCTCGAAGACTATGTGTTGTTTCTTGCTGAAGAAGAAGGAGAGCGCTTGCTTATGTGTCTAAATAATGAACCAAGAAACTTTGAAGAAGCTAAACTGTACAGCGAATGGCTAAAAGCTTGCGAAGATGAGATAGATTTTATAACCAAATTAGATTCATGAACTCTTGTAGACCTCCCAGCTGGAGCAAAACCGATAGGCTTGAAATGGATTTTCAAGATAAAGAGGAACGCCGATGGAAGCATCAACAAATATAAGTCTCGACTTGTGGCCAAGGGATATGTTCAGAGGTATGGTATAGACTATGAGGAAGTCTTTGCTCCGGTAGCCAGATTAGAAACAATACGTTTGCTCATTAATCTCGCTGCAGCAAATGGATGGGAGATACATCATTTAGATGTAAAAACATCTTTCTTACATGGAGAACTGAAAGAAACCGTCTATGTCACACAACCAGAAGGTTTTGAAGTCAATGGGAGTGAGCACAAGGTTTATAAGCTCAAAAAGGCATTATACGGTCTAAAACAAGCACCTAAAGCTTGGAATGAGAAACTAAACAAGTTTCTGCTTGGCCTTAAATTCTCTAGGTGTTTAAAAGAGGCGTCAGTATACAGAAGAGAAACGGGAGGAAGTCTTTTAGTTGTGGCTGTGTACGTTGATGATTTATTCGTCACAGGGACATGTATGACAACAATTAACGAATTTAAGGGGGAGATGTCTAGTAAATTCGAGATGAACGACCTTGGTAGACTAACCTACTACCTAGGAATCGAGGTGACACAACACGATAAAGGGATAACGCTATCTCAGAACAGATACGCAAGAAAGATATTAGAAGAGGCAGGTATGAGTGAATGCAACCCCGTGCATGTTCCTATGGAGTCTGGGCTGAAGTTGGCAAGGTCCGAGGATGAAAAAGAGATCGATGCAACAGAATATAGAAAGATCATTGGTTGTCTTCGATATCTACTTCATACCAGACCAGATCTATCTTATTGTGTGGGCGTGTTGAGTAGATATATGTCCAGTCCAAGGGCATCTCATGGTACAGCAATAAAGCAGTGTCCCAGATATCTAAAAGCAACTACATCTTTCGGTATTACTTTCGAGAAATCTCCAAGAAATGTTACAAGATTGGTGGGTTATAGTGACAGCAGTCACAATGTAAATCCTGATGAAGGCAGAAGTACAACAAGACACATTTTTATCTTGGAACCAGTTCAATAACGTGGTGCTCTCAGAAACAGGATACAGTAGCTTTGTCATCATGTGAAGCTGAGTTTATGGCAGGTACAAGACAAGCCAATTGGCTCCAAGATTTGCTATGTGAGATCGTTGGGTCCTCACACGAGAAGACAGTCATACGCATTGACAACAGATCAGCCATAGCTCTCACTAAAAATCCGGTGTTTCATGGGCGAAGCAAACACATTCATACAAGGTATCATTTTATAAGAGAATGTGTTGAGAAGGGATTAATGGAGGTGGAGCATATACCCGGAAGCGAGCAGAAGGCGGACATACTAACCAAAGCTCTCGGAAGAACCAAGTTCAGTGGAATGCGAGATCTTATTGGCGTGCGTGATGTGGAAGAAAAGAACTTTAAGCTTAAGGGGGAGATTGTTGGAGTAAGCTCAAAGTTAGCTTGAGAGATAAGTTATCCTAATCCAAATAGATTTAAGATCCTTTAGAGATAAGGATCAATATGTATTTTGGAGTTATCTAAATACGGGTGTTTACTATTAGGATTAGGATAACTACAATGCTATATAAATTATTGTCGGGTTAAGGGCAATGGTGTATGATTTGAGAAAGAGATTGAAAGCTTAAGTTTTGTGTAAGTTTCTTAAGCAATAAGAAGAGAAAATTCTTATTAAATCTCTGTGCATTATAATGGTTTGAGAACAATACAATTTGCTGCCGTTAGTTTACTGTAATGTTTTTTTTTTTGTGGTTTTGATTAGAAAAGAGAAACCAATGTTTAGTTTCGTCTTGTCATCACTTTCACAAGCTTGGCATTTTTTTAATGAGATTTTGACTTTGTTTTCTCGTATAATATTTGAAAATTGTGAACTTAATTTAAATGTTAGATTGTTTCGTAATTAAACTTGGAATCCAAAAAATCAAATTAAATTTCAACATGTTAAAATTCTTGGCGGGAACATTATCTGACTGTATATGAATCAATCTGTTGTTTGATGAACGGTAGAGATGTGGACCATAGTGACATAAAACGTTTATTTAGTAACCGCTTTAGTTGAAATCTATAACTATTCGGTTGTGTTGTAATAGCTATAGAATTGGATTTCAGAAAGGGTATTAGAATACCAAAACTTGTACAATATTTTGGTTTCCGTCTTGAACCTATAATGTAAATAAATTGGTATTTAGTAGATGAACTAAAATTGAAATACAAATATGTAGATGATTTCGTCCTAGGTCCGGTTACGGCTGCAATGCAACTACTCGGTTCACAGTTGGTGCAATTGCCACATATACCAAGTCAAGCAGCGAACATACCAACCACTCGAACACCACAGCTTACGAGACCGTCTCTGGTCTATGGGAGCATAATTATTTGCAATGGTCCCAAGACAAAAATCAAAAACCATTTTTTTGTGTGGTGTGTATGGGTCATGCAATATTAATTTACCAAGGATCCAAAATAGGAATGAGACGGCAATGTTGATCCAAATGCTACAAACCATTGATGTATTTAAGACCTAACTTCTAGACTTCAATTAGTACTTAGTAAAGAAAACTGATTATGAAGATCAAATTTACCATACACTTGAAAGACCAGAAAAAAATGAAAAAACATAATTCTGTTGTAGGTATGTACCGAGTAATTTTGGAGAGAAAAAGCTGAAAGTTTATTTATAAATTAGAATCATGGTATAGATCATCCGGGTTGAGATCTCGTATTGGGTTGAAAATAAATCGAAAACTAGATAAGAGAAAATCTTAAAATTGTATAAATTCGAGATTGGACATTAATTGTAATTGTGTTCAAGAAGTATTTTCAACAAAATATAACGATGTAGACATTTGCTGAACCTCGATAAAAATGGTCTCTTGTCTCTTCTACTTCTAGAATATTTTGCGGTGTAGATCAAATTTAATGTCAAAATACACTCTTACATTAGACAATTAATACTACACTAAGTAAGAAAATGTTGTATATGGACTTATGATTCGGTTGGCTTTTGGCGGGAACATCAACAAACCATAAAGATGCGGTTATGTTGTGGAAGCTGGGGAATTGGATTGAAAAAGTAAAATGATACCGGGGTCATATTTGATTTTTATCGTAAACCTAAAACTTGAAATCTTTGTTATGTTGTAAATGAATCATTCAGTATTGAAATACCAATACCCGGTCTGAAATCTGGTCCTAGCTCCAGTTATTGCTGGTTTTATTTTGGTTTAAATTTTTATTTACTACCTTAGATCATGTGCAATGACTAATGAGGGTATATCACAAGAATACACATATCTCCATTTTTTAGATACTCTCATACTTAAGCATTACATAACTGCATTTCACTATTACTCTTCCACCAGCATTATTTAATATATTTGAACTGGCACAAACCATTTTGACCCACTTTAATCGGTTCTTCTTGAACAGAACCGGTTGGTTTCCTCATGAAGGTTTCTTCTTAGTCAAATCAAATTACCTCAACATAGTTTAAAACGGGTCGGATTCTCAAAAAACCTCATAAACCCTTGAAGCTCTTTAAAAGTTTTGGGTTCGAAAAATTGTGTAAAGTCACTCCAATGGCGGTTCATGACAAATTGTTTCGAGCTGCTCGAACATGGCGCGGATCTTTCTCTCATCCTAAATCCGTAGTTCCTTCGCACCCACGGACACGAGAGATTCGTCCCTGTTTCTATTACGGTATTCTATTTATTCAAAAATCTCTGAATTTTCTATCTTGGTGCGTTTTCTTTGAATAAATTTGTAATTGGTTTAAAAATTGGGACTTTTGAGGATTTAGAGCCCATGAACCTTGTTTTTTCTCATGATCCCTTACATAAAAATCCCCCATTTTTATCTTGAATTTTGCAGCAACCTTTGGGCAGAGTAATTCAAAAGTAAATGAAGTGTTGAGATCTTTCAGCATCCTAGATGATTCTCCATGCTTCTCCATGGCACCTGCAGTTTTGGGTGCTCTCTTCAGTGTTGGAGCGATAGGAATAGCTTATGCTGAATCTGATGAGGTTTTGTAACACACACGAAAGCCACAGAATTGAATTTGGTCAATGAATTAGTCTTTCTATGTGACACAGTTACTTTTACTGATTTTAGTTTAAAACTTAACCTCTTGCAGGCTAATGACAAGTCATCTCTGCCAATAGAGCCTCCACCAAACTATGTAGACATTGCCAAGAAAGAACGAGCTCGAATCGAAGAACTAATATCAAGTAAAGGAACTCAATATGGTTCTTACCCACGGTTCAATGTTGCTGTCAGGGGTCAAAAGGTTTCTGCTATGATCACTCTTTGTTTTGTTTTTATGTAGTTTTGAGAATTTGGATTTATTTGTGATATGACTTACTTCAAGTGTTTCTTGATGCATAACTTCGATGATGACACAAAAGTTTGTTGTATGTTTTAGATTACCTTGAAGTTCCAAGTTCCTTCTACTTGTGAAGTCGCACAATTAATATCAAACATTGGATCCCAACTAGGTGTGAAAGTCTCAGATCGCACTGGGGGTTCTGACATGCTATTGCGTGCTTGGGACAAGTGATTTTCTTATTCTACGTTTTTTTGTCCAAGAATCAATATTTGAAGCCTGAGGTATAATAGCAAATTAATTGCTGATCCATTTTTGTTACTTCAGTCCAGTAGCTTGGCAAATAACGCTTCGAAGTGTAGAAAGCAAAAAAGAATCAGGAGGGAGCGAAGAAGATTCAGATGAAAACTTGTGCATTCTTATCTTTGGTTCCTTAATTACCTCTGATAAAGTGGTAAGATTCGTTTATCTTTTGGATATTTACTCAATCGTTGAACGTTCTTGGGTTTTTGTTTGTTTGTTTGATAACATCTTAACAGCCTTCAAAATGTGTTAGGAAGTTGAGTTCATAAAGAAAGGAAGCTTGACTACTGAAGAACTTGAGGCTTTTGTATCAGCTTTGCAAGTAGCTGGAACAAAAGCTGGACAAAATAAGAGAGGTGGAGTTGGAGGTAGCGTTCGTGAACCGTCTACTGACAAGTCTATATCTCAACTTGAATCTATGGGTGTGAGAATCTATGGAGTTAATAAACCCCTTGGGGATGATTCTGTTGATGAGATATCATGGGACAATATTGCTGGATATGATCAGCAAAAGCGGTAAGCTTTGGTTCCATCTTTGCTTTTGTATCCCATAAATTTGCTATATTAGCTTATATCATGATACAGAGAGATAGAAGATACAATATTGATGGCCCTTCATAGTCCTGAAGTATATGATGATATAGTACGTGGTACACGGTTCAAATTTGAATCAAACCGACCTCGGGCTGTTCTGTTTGAGGGTCCACCAGGTTAGCATAAGAACGGTGCATTCGCAATTTCGTTTTTGTTATAGAAATTTTTTTGAATCTGATGTCCATAAACTCTAACCTTAGGAACTGGGAAGACATCTTGTGCGCGTGTTATTGCTAATCAGGCGGTGAGTAGTACTCAGATAACTTGCAAACTAACTTTTTTTTAAGTTCTTTTTTGATTTTTGAGGTTCTAACTTTTTTGCAATTTTGTTCCCAGGGCATACCGTTGCTGTATGTTCCACTTGAAGCTGTAATGTCTAAATACTATGGTGAAAGCGAGCGGCTTCTTGGGGCTGTGTTTTCACAAGCAAATGAGCTTCCTGATGGTGCGATTATTTTTCTTGATGAGGTGAAGAAAATATTTCTTCTTTTATATTCTTGTCCGAATTTTCCTTTCAAAATTTGACTATGAAGTAAATTGTTTACTTGTCTAACTCACATTCCAGATTGATGCCTTTGCTATCTCTCGTGATAGTGAGATGCATGAAGCAACACGTAGAGTTTTATCGGTACTTCTAAGGCAGGTAATGCACACACAAAAATGCCAGTATCATACATCCACAAGAGACTAGCTATATCAGTATGATGAATCGGGTTCTACTTATTTGCAGATTGATGGATTTGAACAAGACAAAAAAGTGGTTGTGATTGCTGCAACCAATAGAAAACAAGATCTTGATCCTGCTTTAATCAGGTAAGCAATATAACATCATAAACCACTTCAATTCGTGGCTGCAATATCCTGACCAGTATCCTATATTGTCCATCTGTATAACTTTAGCCGGTTCGATTCCATGATCTTGTTTGACTTACCGGACTTACAAACCCGTCAAGAAATCATCACCCAATACGCAAAACAACTCTCAAAGCCTGAACTAATCCAGCTTGCTCAGGCCACAGAATCGTAAAGTTTCTAACTTTCTTTCAGCATATCATACAAAAAATCAAAACATTTCGTTCGATCTACTTCAAGGCCACCAGAATTTTCTGTTATCCATACCAACTTTTGATTGTTGATGCAGAATGTCAGGCAGGGATATTCGAGATATATGTCAAGGAGCGGAACGAACATGGGCTTCAAAGGTTATAAACCAAATTTTCTATATTTGGATAAATGTTACATGACTACAAATCATTAAGCTTTATATTGTTGGCTGGACAGTTGATTCGTCAAGCAAAAGCTGGTGGAGAAGAACAAAAAATCACTCTCCCTCCAATACAAGAGTACATGGAAAGCGCTAAAGCTCGTCGTAAAGCTCTTCTAAGTGTAGTAACACATCAGGAAAAACAGAAATTTGCTGCTCGTTCTGAAAAACCTCTACTAGATTTTGAGTGAGCTTATTCGTTTAACACAAAACAGTACTATCTGTTTTTAATATTTGACTAAAGGTCAAAGGTCGAGGATGTTGTAAAAATACAGCTCATAATAAATAATTTGTTATTTCTTCTGAAGCGTACATTAAAACGGCGTCGTTTAAAACAAAATTTGTAAATTAGATTTGAATATTCGAAGCAAAACACGCTTTAACACCAAACAACAGTACTTTCTCGTAGTCTCTGCGAGCATAAGTTTTGATGAGCTGCATCGGATTGTGTCCTTTTCTTGTCAAATTGTTGTCTTCAATTCGATAAGTTATTTCTTGTTTATTTCCTTGGAGTTTTCCGAGTATAAATTTTCGAACGGTATGTACTACTACTTATTAGGCCTAGATACTGTTCGATGAAATGCCTAACTGAGATTTTTTTTACTGGATGTTCAGGATTCGTAGGTTTGGTCTGTTCTTCAGTCCTTGAATTGATTTGATACGGAGCAGTCATGGATGGTGAGTGAATGATTCTTGGGCAACTGAACCATTGTGAATGTGTTTTCGCTTCGAGAATGCCTATTTCTTCACATATTATTGTGTTGCGTTTTGTAAATTGGTGATTTAGAATGCAAATTGAGGAAATTGACATTGTTAGGCAGCTTAATGATCATGAAATGAAGTCAATCTTACAGCACATGGGTTGTTTTCGGCTTATCAAGTTGTTCATATGCTGTAAAAATTCTTAGTACATAACTTGTTAAAACCCCAGTATCATATGTACATGCAAAATTAAATTTCTTTTTGGAAAATTGAATTTGAGGTTGCATAGTGATAAAAGCTTTTGGAAACTGGTTTTTGTATGTCTGTGTTGTATGAATTGTATGTGATAATTTGAAATATTGGTGATTTCAATTTTCAGTTGATTCACAACCAATGATGGAGGAGACCATACTGGTCGGTGATGACCTAATGATGGGTCCTCCATCTCCTGTCATCCCTCCTGAAATTGCTCCACATGTGCTTGAAGGTGTTGAGTTGTGCGACGGGATTTTGAGGAATCTATTCCTATGTAAGTCTCTCTTTTTCTTGTATCAAGTCTTTGTGTCCTCATTTCCAATGTTTTGTTTATGTTCTAAATTGATTTCTTTTTTGGGTTTTAGGCTTGCAAATCAATGATATTGAACCATTTTGCCAAGATGAGCTTGCTTTATATCGACAATGTGCTGAAAAGAGAGTAATGTTGTCTAACCATCTCCACAGATTATATATCTATAAAAGCTGTTCGTATCTGATATCTATTTCCCTAAGTTGTTTTCCCCTTATCATTCTGTAGGACAAGGTATTGAGAGTAAGACTTCAAGAGAGCGAATACAAGTTAGGATCGTCTATGCCTATTGATCTTGCTAAGGAAAGGATTACTCAGCTTGAAGCTGAAGCGACATCTCTAGAGAGGTACTCTTTCTAAACATTGCAGATGATGCAGGGACAGTTTCCGATGTAAATTTCTTAGATTATATTTTGTTTTGGATAATCTTAATGTGAAGAGTTTGTCTCTTGATTTTTGTACTACCATATAATCATGTAAATCTGTAGATGTTCAAAAAAACAAAACTTTTTAAAGTCCAAAAATTAACTAAAATAATTAAAATCTGTTTTGTAATCAGGCACTTGATTCTAGCAAGTGGAGCTGAAGGAATTGAGGGATTTCGCCGGAGATGGAGTTTACATGGTCGGATGACTGATACCAAGTACTGTAATAAAATCTTAACCTCATAGAATAACAATGTTCATATGATAGCACCATGGAATTAAAATGCAGCATGAGGCTAGATGAACCCATGATAAACCTTCCTAAATTGCTTTAACTTGGGTGTGTACAAAAATATTTACTTGAGCTATCAACTGTTAGCATTGTAGGAAATGAAGCCTATAAACCATTTGTTGTAAAATCAGTTTGATTTTGGCTCTGCTTCTTAGCTTATATTTTCTTTTCCTGGATGTCGTAGAAAAAGACTGGAATCATTGAAGCAGGGAATGGATAGTAGGAAAAAAGATGAACACGATCAACCCTCAAAGCCTTCTTCTACTCAGAAAAGATGGTTCTTTTGGTGAAGTATTTATGTGATTTTACAGATTGAATCATGTTTTGGGATCATAAAAGGCTCATAATCATTACACTCTGCTTGCCAATGTAACCATTTTTAGCTATTGTAAGTCTCTTTTTTTTTTTTTTTTTTAACATAAAGTCTCTCTTTTGTATCTTCTCCAATAAATTCGTTCTTTTTTTTTTTTACGTCAAACGGACGAATTCAGTAATTTGTGTTCTTATATCTTCATGAATTCATCTGAAGCCCATGGGAGGCCCAAGATCTATTTCAATGAAAACGACATCGTATCAAAACTAGAATTGAATATTTTGCCGTTGCCTCTCCTGGCTCTGACAGTATTTCGTACTTTGTAAGAGAAATCGCAGAATCATCGAGAGATTTGTCTGAATTCTCCATGGAAGAGAAGAAGAAAGAATCTACAACCAAGAACGTTAAGAAGGCTAACCTGCTAGACCACAACGCTATCAAACACCTCCTCGATGAATCCGTCTCCGATGTAATACATACGAACACACAGTTTTGTTTTTTTCTCTCGATTTCTCCATATTCTTTGATCATTTTAATTTATTTATCTCATAGATCGTAACGAGCCGAGGTTACAAGGAGGATGTAAGGTTAAGCAACATCAAAATTATATTAGGAGCGATTATAATAGTGGTTGCTCTTGTTGCTCAATTCTACAACAAGAAGTTTCCTGAAAACAGAGACTTTTTGATCTGCTGCATCGGATTATATCCTTTTTTCGTATGGATCAAATTAGTTCCTCGCAGTTTTGTTATTTCTAGGGTTTAGATTAATAAATTGAAGATATTGCAATTTCGTTTTTTTTAATTGAATAAATAATTGTGTATTTGCATTAGATTTTTGAGAAAGTTTAAAAAGTATCGTATGTATGTGTGATCATTCAAACTGTTCAATGTATTTTATGTTTGGTTCTTGACTCTGGCAAGTATGTGGTGTTGTCTGCGGTAATGCAGCTGATTCTGTACACTAAAGAGAAGAATGCCATATTGTTTACCTATCCTCTTCAGGTTTGTTCCCTGACTATTGATATAATTTTAATAGATTGTGTGCTATTGGGCTACATTCTTGTTTTGTTTGTATCCCATTGTGTATAATGTACACATACTTCCCTCGCATACAGTTCTTCATTATTTTCATGTCCTTGTGTTTTTAAAGAATTTGAATTTGTGTTTCTGCCAGTTTCACATGCGTTGTAGAGTTTTCAAATCTTGGTGTTTACCATTTGTGCTTTACTGCTTTTTGAGGGAGTTCTACTTCTTCGTTTCCCTTTCGCGCTACCCACTCCTCTAAACCATGATTTTCTCTTTGTTATTTGATTCGTTCAAGTCTTGATGATCCAGACTGTGGAAGGTCTTGTATTTCCTGGTATTGGTGATGTCTTTTGTCACATGATATATATTTGTTCAATGTCATTCTGGAATGTAATATTGGTGTTGGTGGTTTCCTTCTTTGTCCCACCAGCTGGGAAACGTTACTCCACTCAATTAATTTGTATTTAAAGGAATGCAATTTGACTTAGCATTTTTTAGTATTCATTGGTTAGGTCAGAATAGGCAAACAAGATATGTCCATTTTTTGTTTTACTATTTCAGTTACAATGATAATGTGGTTAGCTGATTATTCATATGTGTTTATTTGGTTGTTTAGCTCATCATTTCCTGACTCAAGGTTGAATGGTTAATATGCAGGGATCATTCACCAGTACTGGTTTGGTTGTATCTTCCAAGTTACCTAGATTCTCTAATCAGTACACTCTCACCATCGACAGTGCTGATCCAAAATCAATCTCAGCTGGGAAGTCAGTCCACTTCACCAAAAGCGTCACTCAGTGGTCTCTCTTCTGCGTTTTTCTTACTCGCGATCATGCCATATCCTTTGCATTGCGTAACTTGTTTTAAATGGGGTTTTTGTGTGTGTGTGTATTCAGGCTTACTAAAGATGGAGTTCTCGTTGAGGGTTTATTCTGAAAAGATGTTGATGCCCTAATCAAGGAGTACACAGGAGGAGCAGGAGAACCAAAGAAGAAGAGATGATCTTCTTTGAGGGGGGATGGATACGTATGTATGTTCCTTTTAGTTTTAAATGGTTAAAAGTGTAGAAGCCCAAAATCAAGATTGATACTGACGATATAGAAATGTAAAACGATGTTAAGGAAATCACGAAATACACATGGAGGCGAGATTTGATCTCTTTCCTTAACTCTTTATATTCGCTCCGTAGTGAGACGGGACTGTACGAATATAGAGTCCCAGGATACAACCATGAAAGACGATTCACGCTTCACTCGTGAATGCCCTATCGAACTATAGATTCTACGAAACAGTCTCTGAACACTTACGGAGGAGGATTTGCTGGTTTGTTTGCGTGAAAAAATGAAAAGGAAACTCTCTTTTTTTTTTCCCATGAGAGGAGAGACGCGACCATTTAAAGAGGAGAACGAGAGACTCACCTCCCCGTAACAGCCGCTGCACGTGGGGAGAGATCTCGGCGGAAATCAAGGGATTTCAGTTTCAAACTTATTCCGCAAGACTCTCTCTTAAAACGTCGAGCTTGCTTGGTCCCAAAAAGATATATTCTTATTGGGCCGGGGGCCCTCCACCAAGCCCAAGCCCAAGCCCAAGCCCAAGCCCAAGCCCAAGCCCAAGCCCAAGCCCAAGCCCAAGCCCAAGCCCGTGCCCGTGCCCGAGCCGAGCCGAGCCGAGCCGGCCGGACGGCGGCGGCGGCACGCGCGTGTGGAGTCTTTTCTTCTCTCCAAGCCTTTTAACCTTATACATATGTGTGACTATATTTATACTAGTCTTCTTTTTCCCATCCATCCAATGTGAGACTTTTTGCATATGTACAATTGACTTTTTGTGGACTTCACTAAATTGTAGCCCATGTCACATTTTATTAACACTTATAATTGCCCAATGGCTTTTGATCCAACAATCCCCCACATGAATAGAAATGACGCTAAACATATGCAGACTATATGCAGACTCGATAGACTCTAAAAATTTAAACTTATTCTAATCCTGAGTAGACTAGACAGACTTATCGAGAGTGTTTGCGAAAAATCCACTATGTTTGAGTTGGTGGCATTTTTAAGCCTTGAACCACTCATAGTTAATATCTGTCGGGTTTGCTTTACCAGAAGGTGAACATGATGTCTTGAACCAACCGGTGTTTTATGTAAACCGAGACAACAGGCATAACGTAGCTTTTTTTTCTCGTAGAACTTAGTTCTCTATTGTGTTCATTGTGGCCCTGAACTATTCCTGGTTTTCATGAGTGAACTTAGAGAATATAGCCTTGCCTTCATTCTCCTAGAAACGGCCTCATTTCACACTCATTAGGTGATTGACCATGAAAAGTATTGAGTAATACTCCGCTGTAGAAGCTATGGAATCATTAAAAGCTTATGCTTATCCTTCTCACACTTGTTAGCACTTTTATCATCTTAGGAGCTGGGATGAGACTACTCTATCTCAAAGTGCTTTGGTTAGATTCTGTTTGTTTTTGTTTTCCCTTTGAACCTATGTCTTGGGATCTCCAGTCATGATAGGTAGGGTTGCAGTCAAACATCCTCATTCGTTATAGGCTTTAAACCCATTCCTTTAGATGATTTAGCAACAACATCTCGTGGCAAACCTTTAGTAAATGGATCCGCTAGGTTATCAGCCGATTTAATGTAGTCTATTGTGATTACACCATTTGAGATAAGTTGTCTAATGGTTTTATGTCGTCTTCTGATGTGACGAGATTTACCATTGTAGAGATTGTTCTGAGCCCGAGCTATAGCTGATTGACTATCGCAATGTATTCTTATAGCTGGCACAGGTTTCTCCCACATAGGAATATCTTCCAAAAAATTTCTTAGCCACTCAGCTTCCTCTGCTGCTTTGTCTAAGGCTATGAACTCAGATTCCATGGTGGATCTGGCTAACACTGTTTGTTTGGTAGATTTCCATGATATTACTGCTCCTCCTAGTGTAAATACATACCCACTTGTGGATTTTGAGTTTTTAGAATCTGATATCCAGTTAGCATCACTGTATCCTTCTAAAATTGCTGGTTCTTTACCATAGTGAAGCCCAAGATTTTTAGTGTAGCGCAGGTAATTGAGTACTCTCGTTATAGCTTTCCAGTGTGTATGACCTGGATTACTTGTATAACGACTTAGTACATTTACTGCATGCGCTAGGTCTGGTCTAGTACAATTGGTCAAGTACATGAGACTTCCAATCACACGTGCATACTCGTTTTGTGAAACCGCTTCACCTGAATTCTTTGTCAAGTGCATTTGGGGATCTAACGGTGTTTTTGCCGTACTATTAGAGTAATTTTTAAATCTCTCTAATATTGTTTGAGCATAATGAGATTGGGTTAAGATAATTCCATTTGAATTTCTTGTGACTTTAACTCCGAGAATAACATCTGCTAAACCCAAGTCTTTCATCTCAAATTTCCCTTTGAGAATGTTCTTTGTTTGATTTATTATATCTTTATTGCTTCCAATAATGAGCATATCATCTACATATAAACATAGCAAAACATACGCATTTCCGATAGTTTTGTAGTATATGCATTTATCACATTCATTAATTTTGAAACCATTTGACATCATTGTACTATCAAACTTTTCGTGCCACTGTTTAGGTGCTTGTTTAAGCCCATAAAGTGACTTTACAAGTCGACAAACTTTATCTTCTTGTCCAGGAATAACAAAACCATCAGGTTGTTTCATGTAAATTTCCTCTTCTAAATCTCCATTTAGAAACGCGGTTCTTACATCCATTTGATGGATTTCTAGGTCTCTTAAGGCTGCGATCGCTATCATCAACCTTATTGATGTTATTCTCGTTACTGGAGAATATGTATCAAAATAGTCAAAGCCTTCCTTTTGTCGAAATCCTTGAACTACAAGCCTAGCTTTATATTTTCCACCAGGTTTTCGTGTCATTATCCATCTATTCCCTAATGCTTTGCATCCAGGTGGTAAATCCGTTATATACCATGTATAATTTTGCATGATAGAATCGAACTATCATTCTAGGTTTAGAACCTAGTTTTATCTTCTTTTTCATTTTCTGAACTATCATTCATAGAAGTATCGACGTTTGTCTCAATTACTAAGTCATTGTCGTTGTCTCTTTCTTCTCGAGTCCGTTTAGAACCTTGTTTTTCCTTGTATGGAAAAATATTTTCGAAGAAAGATGCATTTCTTGATTCCATGACTGTATTTACATGGATATCTGATATTTCAGATTTATGTACCAGAAATCGATAAGCACTACTATTATGTGCATATCCAATGAAGATGCAATCCACTGTTTTAGGTCCAATTGTGACCTTCTTTGGTGGCGGTACCGCAACTTTTGCCAAACACCCCCACACTTTGAGGTATTTATACGAAGGTAAATTACCTTTCCATAATTCATATGGAGTTTTGCCAGTTACTTTATGTGGAATTTTGTTGAGGATATAATTAGTGGTAAGCAAAGCTTCCCCCCACATGTTCTGGGGTAATCCAGATTCCTGCAACATTGCATTCATCATCTCTTTTAGGGTTCGATTTTTGCGTTCAGCAACTCCATTTGATTCTGGTGAATAAGGAGCTGTAGTTTGATGGATAATTCCATGTTCTTTACAGAATGCGTTGAACGGTCCATCATACTCGCCTCCTCTATCGCTTCTAACTATCTTAATAGTTGTTTTAAGCTGATTTTCTACCTCGAGTTTAAATTCTTTAAATTTTTCTAAGGTTTCATCTTTGCTATGTAATAAATATACATAACAATATTTTGTGCAGTCATCTATGAAGGTCACAAAGTACTTTTTTCCACCTCTAGTTTGTAAGTATTTTAAATCACATAAATCGGTGTGAATTAAATCTAGAGGTTTGTTAGTTCTTTCAACACGAGGTGATGGCGTTTTTGTGAGCTTAGCCTGTACGCAAACTTCACATTTTTGTTTATTTGTTTTATATTTAGGAATTAGATTTAAGTTCATTAATCTTTGTATAGATTTATTGTTAACATGGCCTAGTCGTTCATGCCATATATTAAAAGACTCAACCAAATAAGCAACTGGCTTCTTCTTATTCATTGAATCTTTTGGGATTACAACTTTCGGAGGGACTGTCATTACATTCATCTTGACCAGTCCATCCTTAACATACCCCTTCCCCAAATACAACACATTCTTCCTAATCACGAGCTTATCCGCCTCAAGAGATGTGGCGAATCCATTCTTGCTGAGCAAGGTTCCCGAAACTAGGTTCTTCCTCATGTCCGGCACATGCTTCACATTCGTCAGTGTGATCTCACGTCCAGAAGTCATCTTCAGAATCACATTGCCGCGTCCTTCAATCTTGGAGACTGCAGTGTTTCCCATCATCAGCTTCTCCATGTTTTTGCTTTCCTGGTAAGTGCTGAACATTGCCTTATCAGTGCAAATGTGGGTGGTTGCACCAGTGTCGTATAACCATTCCTTAGTGTTGTTGGTTTCAACCATGTTGGCTTCAGTCACCACTGCAATAAGATCCTCCTCGGTGAGATTTGCCTGGGCTTTCTCATTCTTGATCTTAGTGCGGCAGTCAGCAGTCTTGTGCCCTACTTTGTGGCAGTAGTGACACTTGCCCTTGAATCTCTCCACATTCGCATTGATTTCAATACCTTTCTTCTTGAAGTTGGTTCCAGAAGCCTTAAGGACAGCCGATGCTTTGGAGGGCTTAGCAGGAGAATGGGCATGTGCCTTTCCTTTGCCTTTGTGCTCAGCCACATTGACACTATGCTCTTTCGCATTTGCACTGTCAGCCAGCCGGTTTCTGGATTCCATCTGAAGCCTCATGATGAGCTCCTCAAGTCTCATCTTCTTCTTCTTATGCTTCAAGTAATTCTTGAAATCCGCATAACTTGGAGGAAGCTTCTGAATAAAGCTGAGAGTTGTGAATGTCTCGCAGATGGACATCCCTTCAGCAGCAATCTCATGGCAAATGAGCTGGAACGCTTCAACCTGATCCATAATGGGTTTTGAATCCACCATTTTGAAGTCATGGAATTTCGCTACCACATACTTCTGGCAGCCAGCGTCCTCACCTCTGTACTTCTTATCAAGTGATCTCCAAAGCTCCTTCGAAGTGGGAATATCACAATAGACTCGGTACAATGGATCGATTAGACGACCCAGAATATACCCTTTGCAGATGAAGTCAGAATGCAGCCATATGTCTACACTTGCGAGAGTGTGCACATCATCAATCCCGTAAGGGACCATGGGCTTATCCTCCTGAATGAACTTGTCCAGCTTCATTGTTGTCAAGAAGAACATCATCTTCTTCTGCCACGTTTTGAAGCCTTTGCCATCAAATTTGTCTGGCATCAATCCCTGAGTAAACACACCAGGTACTGTCGCAGGAGTTGGAACTGCAACCGGAGCACTTGTTGTTCCCAGAGTTGAACCCGTTTGATAAAGACCAGCCCCAAAAAGGCTCCGGCGAGTGGTCTCATCAACAGTTGTTGCTGTTGTTGCAGCATTTGACGTTGTTGTTATTGCAGCGTTCGTCACTGTTGCATCAGTTGCTGCCACGTTGAGTGGAGTTTGAGTGATTGCGGTGTCACTAGGGTTAGCGTTGCTAGTATCCGACATTTTTGTTTCTGTTGAGAAATCATAAAAAAAAAACGGATTAGTACTCCATTCAACATATAACATATTATTTAAAAAAAAATAATAGTGTAAATGGATTTTAGTCCGAAACATTTTGTAAACTCGCTTTAATGCGTTCACATAAATCGTTTTCTGTAGACTTAGAATGTTTCACAAACTCGCTTTATAAGCGTTCGCGTAAACAATCCATATATCCATGTAGATCAGAAACTTATCGCGGAAACGCTTTGAAGCGAATCGCAACCCCGTTTAGACCGAAAACATAGAAACGCTTCGCGGATAAGCTAGTAGCAAATCGCAAACACCGTTCTAAAATACCCTTCATGCATCCTTGTGAATCGTTTACAAACCGTAATGTCAATCCGATGTAGCTTTAGACAGAAAGCGAGATAAAGAGTTAAGATTGTAGAAGCCCAAAATCAAGATTGACACTGACGATATAGAAATGTAAAACGATGTTAAGGAAATCACGAAATACACATGGAGGCGAGATTTGATCTCTTTCCTTAACTCTTTATATTCGCTCCGTAGTGAGACGGGACTGTACGAATATAGAGTCCCAGGATACAACCATGAAAGACGATTCACGCTTCACTCGTGAATGCCCTATCGAACTATAGATTCTACGGAGGAGGATTTGCTGGTTTGTTTGCGTGAAAAAATGAAAAGGAAACTCTCTTATTCCGCAAGACTCTCTCTTAAAACGTCGAGCTTGCTTGGTCCCAAAAAGATATATTCTTATTGGGCCGGAGGCCCTCCACCAAGCCCAAGCCCAAGCCCGTGCCGAGCCGAGCCGGCCGGAAGGCGGCGCGCGCGTGTGGAGTCTTTTCTTCTCTCCAAACCTTTTAACCTTATACATATGTGTGACTATATTTATACTAGTCTTCTTTTTCCCATCCATCCCATGTGAGACTTTTTGCATATGTACAATTGACTTTTTATGGACTTCACTAAATTGTAGCCCATGTCACATTTTATTCACACTTATAATTGCCCAATGGCTTTTGATCCAAAAAAAGACTTTGTTAGATTACTAAAATTGACGGTGGCTTCTTTTAGAGACTACAAAGATATAAAATTACTTGCTAAAAGATTTAACCATATTTTCATATAGTTCCAAGAATTTATTACCCATCCATCGTCTCATGTTTTACAGACTTGTTCGGTTCGGTCCTGGAAGGGCATGTTTTGTTAATCCTTTTTCTTAAAACAGACCTTGATAGTCTGGTCTTGCCCAATTCTGTGGGGTTTGAGCCTTGAGGGCGCATATATGGTGTTGACCGTTAAGTTAAGCAAATGATATGTTTGGCCGGTCTGGTCCACCCTAACCGGGAAATTAGCTTTCAAATATTTGGTCTGATCCTAGTATGTCCGGGTGGCCCGTCCTGGTTACTATATACCTAATCAGGGAAGAAAGAAGAGATGTGGTCATATGACTTTCACGCAAGAGCTTTGCCTTTCTCTTTCGAAGATTCAGCTCCGATAAAAGTTGCTCCTGAGATTCTGTTACCTTTTTTTCCTCTCAATTTTGCTTGATGAGTTTTCGATTAGGCCCTTCCTTGGGCCCTTTTTGTTTGGTTTTGTTTCGTTTGGGCTCAATAAAAAAATCTTATATGTAGGGAAAAGTTTTTTGGTCCCAAAGTACCAAACACAATTCTTCTATGTTTTGTACTCTTTATTATCATATCCCAGCTTCCACAACATCCATAGTCACGTGTGCGCGTGTGAGTAACTTGAGAAGGCTCCACACTAGACCAGTAGAAACCACGCGCCTAATAAAGCGCGTAAAACAAGTGCGCGTCTCTCTAGCGTTCGTTCGTTCGTTCGTTCGATCGATATCTCTTTGATAATTTTCTCAGCTCTCCTCCTTTCTCTTCTCTCTGAGACAAATCGTTTTCAGTTCTGCGAATCGGAGATTATTATGTCTTCCAAGGATAAGAAACCGGCGAGGCCTTCGAGTAGCCGAGCTGGTGGAATCCGAACTCTTTCCGATCTCAATCGAAGGTCTGGACCGGATTCCGATAGTGATTCTGACGGACCTCAAGAATACTACACCGGCGGCGAGAAAAGGTCAGTCTTCTTTAATCCTTCATTCGAATTTCCAATTTGCAAAGTGATTCAATCAACTTCTTTCGAATTTTATGTTAATGTTGATAAATATCATCATCTTAGTGATATATGGATCTGGAGTTATCAAATTAGACGATGATGATTATGATTTGTTAAACCAGTTTTAAGATTGTTCAGTCAGAACAAAACTGATTGATACAAGGAAGTTGATAAAAAAATTTAACCGAGTTTAGTATCTTAATTTAGGGTTCTTGTAAATGTGAAAACTGATGATATGATTTGTTGTTGTTGTTGTTGTAGTGGTATGCTAGTTCAGGATCCTTCGAAAAACAATGATGATGTTGGTGAAATATTCAATCAAGCTAGACAATTAGGAGCTGTGGAAGGACCTCTTGAGCCACCTTCAAGTTCAAGGAGCTTCACTGGAACTGGGAGATTGCTTTCAGGAGATAGTGTATCAACTGGTCCTCAACAGCCTGAGCCTGTTGTTCACAACATTGTTTTCTGGTCTAATGGATTCACCATTGATGATGGTCCTTTAAGGAAATTGGATGATCCTGATAATGCATCTTTTCTCGAGGTGAAGAAAACCGATACTTATGGTGTTATAGTTGAATTATTTTTCAACTGTTCATCATCTGTTTGGGGTTATTGATTTAGTTTGTGTTCTTGTAGAGTATTCGAAAGTCTGAGTGCCCGAAAGATCTTGAGCCTGCGGATAAAAGAGCTCCGGTACATGTCAATCTCATGCGAAGAGAAGAGAAATGCCCTGTGAGTCCTCTCTTCTCTCTCTTTTTTTTCCGTTATGAGCATTTACATGTTTTGGACCATTAACAAAATGTGATATCATAATCGAGTTACTGGTCTCGCAAAGTTTTGTTAGCACTTTTTGACACCGATTTAGATATATATCTTTGGATGCTGTCAGTTTGTATTAGAACTTTAGATTTAGTAATTGTAAAATTTTATATAGATGTGTATTGTTGGTGATACATTACTAAGATCTTGCTAGATTTGATAATATATATATATATATATTTCTAGGTGCGTTAAATTTAGGCAAAATTGCTTTTTTTGATTTAATAGAGTTACTGGTTTTTTTTGTCATTCTAGGAACGAGAGAAGCGTAAGGTTTCATTTCAGGGTGTGGGAAGAACTCTAGGTGGTAGCAATGACGGCAGTGGAAGTAGCTCATCAACAGCTCCAGATTCCACCACCATTCCCATCCAAACCGGTTTGGTAGCACCAGTACCATCTCCAAGTCTTGTAATAGATGAAACCGTTCCAACTACATCAATACAGCTGAGATTAGCAGATGGGACACGTCTGGTGGCTAAGTTCAACCACCATCACACGGTGAATGACATTAGGGCCTTCATTGACTCATCTCGACCTGGATCTGCGGTGAATTACCAGCTCCAGACAATGGGATTCCCACCTAAACCCTTGACTGATCGCACTCAGACCATTGAACAAGCTGGTCTCGCCAACTCTGTGGTTCTTCAGAAACTATAGAAATTTCTACAACTTTTTGTCTATCTATATGCATTATTATGAAATCTTCATAACGGTTATTGTAACCAGAAAAAATGTTGGCATGTAAGTTACTTCTACGCTTTGTATACACAGCATAAATGGGATCTCTCATATGGGAAGAAAAGACTTATGGTATAGATTTTATTTTTCTATCGTAACATGATTATTTTCATTATGCGTTTGGTTATTTATAGAGGCTTTTCGAAACAATTATATAGTAGGATTTAATGTGGTAAGAGTATATCAAATGCCATACGTATATGATTGTTATGTTATAAGGAAATTTGCCAAAAGTTGTTCAGAGTGCTAGTTAAGAGTATTTACTGAGAATTTGAAATGTGTAGTTTGTTGAAATTTAGAGTCAAAATGATGAAATTTCAACAATTTATTGACGATGCAGACGTGAATTAATTGAAAGACCCAACAGTCACTTGGACTTGTAATAACTATAAGGTAAAACATAACTCATAGCAGCAAGTGGCAACAAGCAAAAAGAAAAAAAGTTCAGAGAACAAAAAATGCAGAAGCCATGTCTTCTCTCCTGCTTCCCCTTCTTCTTCTTTGTCTTCTTGATACCACAGCTATCTCTCTTTTTCCCACAAGACCAAAAGAAAATCCCTTCTCGAGTTCAAGAACTTGCTGACTTACATCAAGAAACACTCCACAGCAGATATCTTCTTGGAAAGATTAGAGACATGGAAGCCAAACTCAGATTGTTTTTGCAAATGGCAACTCGTAGGATGCGACGCTCATTCGCCTTGCAGGGAAGTGGTAGACCTAAATCTGCAATATGTTGGCTACTCTCCCTCAGTCTCAGTGAGTTCAAACATTCTGAGACCTCTTCTGCGTATTAACTCTCTCAAAAAGCTAGATTTCTCGAAGAATTCCATAGAAGGAGAGATTCCTTGAGATGCGTTTGTGAACTTGACCAGGTTGATCTCTCTTTACATGAGTAATAACAGATTTAATGGCTCTATCCCTCCTGAATTATTGACTTAAGTTGGAATGCTATTGGCGGTACGTTGAGTGGTGACATCAAAAAGCTCAAGAATTCGTTACCAATAATATTTGTTGGAGTTGCTAAAGTTGTATTTACATCTACATTTCCAGTTTCCACATCGCCATGTTTACAGCAAACAGCTTAATATGTTATTTTTGTTGAAACATTACTGAATTTTATAAGACTATAGACATTGTGGAACAAAGACAACAATTTTTTTTTGTAAAATGTGTAATAAATAGCTCGTATTAAATTAAAAGTTTAGGAAAGAAAACAACAAAAATAAATGAGGAAAAAGGAAAAAGCTAATCTCCGTTATGTACAATAGAAGAACTTCATCTTCCTTCTTCTAGAGAAGAGAATCTAGGGTTCCACATTTATCTTTTCTTTCCTCTTTGATTTGTTTATCGATCAATCTCAAGCTTCCGGTCTTCTGGAAATTTTCAATCTTTGTGCATTTTAAGAAACAAAATTCAGTTTATGGCGAAAACTCGACCTGGTGTTGCTTCTTCGAAGAGCAAGCTGAGCAAGAAAGATATCGATTCTTATACTATCAAAGGCACCACCAAAGTTGTTATACGTTAGTCCTTATCAATTTCTATGTGAATTCTGTGTATTGCTAAAAAAAATCAACTCTTTTTTTTTGGTAATTAGGCTGCGATTAGATTTCTATAGTCTCATTTTGAGTTTTAATTTTGGCTGCACATCTTTTTTTTATACATTTAACACTCATTTGAAATGGAAAAATCTGTTCTTTCATATTATCTTCTTCTGTTGATGCTTGACGGTTGAGTCGATGAAGTTGGAAAAATCTGTTCTTTCTTATGAATGATGTACTTTTGGAGTATGAAGGGAATTGGGATAAATGTACTCTTTAGGCTTTGATTAGTTACTAAACTTGGCAAATGTTACGAGTTCTGAGATTTTAATTCTGTTATTTGTATTATCATTTCATTATAATGTGTGGAATATACTACAGATCTGCTAATTCGTTTTATGAATTAAGTTAGTTTTGGTATTATGAACTTTGAAATGTGTTTGTTGAGGTGGGTTTTTATTGTAGCGGGTGATTGTGTGTTAATGCGTCCTTCGGATGCTGGTAAGCCTCCTTATGTTGCGCGTGTTGAGAAGATTGAAGCTGATGCAAGGAATAATGTAAAGGTGCATTGTCGATGGTACTATCGTCCTGAGGAATCACTTGGGGGAAGGAGACAGTTCCATGGAGCAAAAGAGCTTTTCCTTTCTGATCATTACGATGTTCAAAGTGCACACACCATTGAAGGGAAATGTATTGTTCACACTTTTAGAAGCTATACAAGGCTTGAAGACGTTGGAGTGGAAGATTATTATTGTAGATTTGAGTATAAGGCTGCTACTGGAGCATTTACCCCTGACCGAGTTGCTGTGTAAGTCTATATATGGTAATGAAACATGCCTTTTTCTCTCCTGTAATTTCCATGAGTTTTGATTTTTATCTTTTTTGACTCGGTTCTGAAGGTACTGCAAATGTGAAATGCCATATAACCCAGATGATCTGATGGTGCAGTGTGATGGGTGCAAGGACTGGTAAATGCTAATGTTCATTGTTCTATTTTCAACTCCTTCGTATGGTAACATTTGTTCCTCAGCTTGTGATATATCCCATGCTGAATTCTGAGATTGATATACTTTTATAGAGCCTGTTATTCCTAATCTAGAGCCACTTGCTTGTGTAAGTTTTGGATATAAACGGTCTCTGGCACAGAAGATTTCAGATCTCTGCATTGCGGGTGTTGCTTTCTTCCAACTAGCAAGAAAGCTACACTCGCCCAGATTTCTAGATTTGGATCTCCTTGCTGCATTTTACTGAGTCTTCGTATATGGAAATTGTTGGGTGATCATCATCGTTTGAGCTACAGATGATGTCAGACTAATAGAAATAGTTATTGTGCAATGTTCTTTCTTATTAAATTGTGAGAGTAACTCATTGTAGGTATCACCCAGCGTGTGTAGGCATGACGATTGAAGAAGCCAAGAAGCTGGAACACTTTGAATGCGTTGAATGCAGCTCTAACAAAAATGGGGTCAAAAGATCTCAAAACGGGTTCGCTTCATCGCCAACCAATGATCTTAAGGTCAGTTTTGTTTTTCTTTCCTTTTATCCTCTTCTCTGATCAATGGTATCTATCATTACCAATTTAGACATTGTTGATCCTGAGACCCATTATTTTCGCAAGTTCTGGTGTTAACAGCAACTTGTGTTTCAGGTGGAAGCAAAACGCAGAAAAAGATGATTCACGGGTTAGACTTGAGAGGAGCCTCTTCTAATGAGTGGAAGTGGATGTGTGTAAGTTGTTACTTGAAGCTCTTTCCGTGGAGATTTAACGGTTTTGTCTTGTCTTCGTTTGATGTCTAAAATATGAAAAAAAAAAAAAAAAAAAGAGAGAAGAAGAAGCAAAGGATACGCGAAAAAGCTCTCTGTATAGCCATAAGAATTCGTGGACTTGTTGATTGATTGTTTCTGAGAGAGATATTCAAAACATGAACACACTTTGCTTCGGGTTCAACTCAATAAGTAAAAAAGAAAAAAGCATTAATTACGTAACAAACTGTTTTTGAGTTCTACATCAGGGAAAACAACAAATTCAAACCCAAGTAAGAAGTGTACAATTCCAACCAAAACATTTTCTCTTAAAACTTCAATGCGATTATAATGTTACCATCTTGTTACGTAACTACCATCTTGTTACGTAATTGTAGAGGCTGCCAACAAATTCTAAATGAATGGGTATGTATTACATTTCACTTAATATTGAACTCTTCTTAAAATATTAACTTATAAATCGAATATTACTTTTAAGAATTTAATATTAAATTCGGGTTAAAAATAGAAATTTTCTTTCAAAAATTAACAATACTAAATCAAAATAGTTATCATAATATATCAATTTGCGAAAAAAACCCTAATTATATAAAGTTAATAACATTTTTAACCATAGAAAAGTAATTATAATATCTGCTTATCATAGTAAAACCAGTTTTATCATAATAACTATGAAATTTATTTTCACATATTTTAAATTCAGCACTTTATATTTTCTTTGAAATAAAACAACGTTTATAATTTTACGATTAGTAAATCAAAATAGTTTTCATAAAAAAATTATTTCGCAAAAACCTACAAAATATTTTTTTATTAAAAAGTAATCATAAAATAAAGTAAATCATCTTATGGATAAAAAGAATACTAAATTTAGATTGTTTTTGCATATTTTTGAAACTCAATACTTTTAAATATTTTGGGAAAACAGTAAAACATATAAATAAATAAAGTTAAATTTTCTGATAGAAAAGTATTAAAATAAAGTATTAATTTTTTTTTTGTGAAAACAATTAAATAACGTGTGTATCTCTAACGGATAGAAAAATATTCTAAGAACAGAATGTTAAGACTCAGATTGTTTTCCACATATTTAAATTTTAACATTTTATTTTCCTTGAAATAAAATATTATTTTAAATAACTGTTTTTATAATTTTACTATTATTAAATCAAAATAAGTTTCATAAAAACATTATTTTCAAAAAACCTTAAAAATTTACATATCTATCTTCAGAAAAGTTATCCTATAATTTTTTCTTTGAAAGTAACTTTAGAAAAGTAATAGTAAAATAAAGTATTAAAAAAGTTTTATGTGAAAATATATCAAAATTATAACACCTATAAGGATCGAAGAGTATTCTAAGAACGTGATGTATAATTCGGTTTGTTTCACATAGTTGAAATTCAACACTTTATTTTTTTTGAAATAATCAAAATAGCTTTCATAAAAACTTTTCTTGGCAAAAAAGTATAACTTTATTATATATAAATTAAAACAGTTTATTAAAAATGTATCATAAAATAAAATATTAAATTTTTTTAGGTGGATTCAGTTTGTTTTCACATACTTAAATTCGGTTTGTTTTCACATACTTAAAATTTAACACTTTATTTTATTTGAAATAAAATAAAAAAATCTATGAAATATGTTTTTATATAATTTACAATTAATTATTATCAAAATAGTTTTAATTCGAAAAACTTAAACATTATATAAAATATAACTTAAAACATTTTTCGGAAAATTAATCATAAAATAAAGTATTAAATTTCTTTTATATGAAAACATATTGAACTTATAACACCTCTTATGGATCAAAAAATATTCTAAAAACAGGATGCTAAATTCGGTTTGTTTTCACATACTTAAAATTTACCACTTTATTTTATTTGAAATAAAAATAAAAAAATCTATGAAATATGTTTTTATATAATTTACAATTAATTATTATTAAAATAGTTTTAAATCGAAAAACATAAACATTATATGAAATATAACTTAAAATATTTTATCAGAAAATTAATTATAAAATAAAGTATTAAATTTCTTTTAAATGAAAACATATTAAACTTATAACAACTCTTATGGATCAAAGAGTTTTCTAAAAACGGGATGCTAAATTGGGTTTGTTTTCACGTATTTGAAAATCAACACTTAGTTTTATTTATAATAAAAATATTCTTTCAAACAAAAATTTCTAAGAAAAACTCTTTTTTTTTAATCTCCGAAAATAAAAAGCAAAACACATTTTTATCACCAAAATGAATCGTTATCTGTAGACTATAATCATCGTACCTTGTAAAAGAAGACGTATAAAACTTGTTGTCAAGCATGTGATATCCTCCTCTGATTCATTTCACGAAACCAAACACAGTTTTAACTTTTAAGCTGCATCCACTTCATAACTTCACGAATCCAGATTTCCATAGCCTTCATTAAGATGAAAACTATATAGTTTTAGTTAAAGAGAACCACAGCTTTACATGGATGTCACTAGATGTCAGCAACAACAATAATCAACATATAATCAAAAAGCAAAGGCATTGAGATTTATCATAACACAAACTTTAACTGGACTCAACATATATAATGGAGGTTCTAGCCATAACTGCATTAAGTCAGAGATCTGAAATAGATGGAGGAATACTTAATAACTCAAAACAAGAGAAATTACATGAACTCGATTCTCAAAGTCACTGTTTTAGCATTCAGTTTCAGTTCACGTCATAGGCACAACAAATTCAACAGTTAAGTCACATTATTCAAGGTTGAATCCCAAACTACAAATTCAAAATTGGGAAAAGGAATAAGATTTACTTTTATTATCACGGATAGATAAATCAGCACTAAGACAAGGAAAACCCGAAAGCCATTTTTGTAAAAAAAAACTTGAAATTCATACTGCCAGATTTTCTCGGAAAATAGAAATCAGAGATTTACCAGAAAAAAAAAATGGTTTTTGAAACAAAATCATAATCTTACCAAACCTAAAAAGGCAGAGTCTGAATCCAAATCTTGTTCTTGATAAACACGCTGAGAGATTGATAGGTTAAGGATTCCAATGGCGGTAATAAAGAATGAACAGAGATCAAAAGGAAGGAGAGCACAACAAACAGAGAAGAGTGAAGCCAAGATGATGGTGAGAACTGACTAAGTTAGGCAAAGACTCTCAAGGAGGAAGAAGGTTTCATTTGTCGTTTAAATGATGAACTCTTAAGAAAATTGTATTTAAAACTCAATCTCGTTTAGGGTTGGAAAAATTAACAAATGAATGAACAGTGAAATCAAGAAATCTATCTTATCTCTTTCCCCTATCTTCCGATTTTATTCTAATTTCTTCTATTCTCCTCTTATAACTCTTTCTCTTCTCGTAAACTTCTATTCTTATCTTCTTCCTATTTCTGAACCTATCAAGTGGTGCTTTCATTGAGAGCTAATGTCGCCATCACCTATGTCTGTTGCAGGGTCTTCACGGCCACCGAAAACGGCCGAACTCGAGACACCCTCCTCTGAGACGCCTATAACAGAGATTCCGTTGGATCACCGCTTGGAGAGAGTCGAACGAGACATGACAGAGGTGAAAGACAAAATGGATCAAATTCTCAGGCTTTAGTCTACGGCCCACCTCGCGACGGAAGAGACACAACACCGTTAGCCCTTACCAGTCCAGGACCAGCTCCAGTAATTCACTTCCAGACTCCAGCGGTTTTGAATATGAGTCAAGAGAGAAGCGCTCGTGAAGGCATCTTACCGTCGCCACCGCCGCTCGCCCAGAGCCGCACGACGGAGCAGAGAACGCTGTTTGAACAGCATTTACCTCCGATATCCTTGGAGCAAAGAGTAGACACTCCCGCCTTTACCGACTTGACCCAAAGGTTAGTAGATCTGCCATTGTTTGAAGGGAAGAATCCAGAGGATTGGCTGTTCAGGTAAGAGAAATACTTTGCGATGAATCGAACTCTAGAAGGGGAAAAATTGGATAGAGCCATATCGTGCTTAACTGGTGCCACGATAACGTGGTGGAGAATATCACAGGATCGTGAAAGGATAGGTAACTGGAAGTACTTTAAGGAGAAATTTAAAACACGTTTCAAACCAAGCAGGGGAAGCTCTTCGGTTGATCGACTAATGAGCATCGCCCAAAAGGGGTCTGTGGAAGAATACCGAGAAAGGTTTGAAGAATTGGCAGTGGAGTTGCCTCATGTTTCCGATGATGTATTAGAATCTGCATTTCTGAAGGGCTTGAAGAAAGGGCTTAGAGATCAAGTAGTAAGGTGCAGACCTACTAATATGGTGGATATGGTGGAGATTGCGAGAATGATAGAAGGACAGGAGAGTGATTCAAATACATACCAAGCGAGAACGTATGACAAAACTACTCCGTATGTAATAACCACTCCGAGTTACAACTCGACAAGAAGTAGTGACGCCTACAACAACCGGAAGACATATGAGCCAGGAAGGGAAGCGAGGAAACTAACAGGCAGTACGGAGAACAAAAATCCAAACCCACGTCGTTTAGGTTGTGGCGAAAGGTGGGAGCCCGGGCACAAATGCAAGAATCCCATGTTTAAATGTTTGGAAATCACCGAAGAAGTAGAACTGGGGGATGGAACAGACGGCACACCGGAGTTAGAAGTGGAGAAGGAGGAACATGCTGAGGAACAAGAGCTTGTAACACTGTCGCTAAGTTCTATGATAGGGTTCACGAATGAACGCTCCATGAAGATGAAGGGAAGGATAAGAGGAACCGAGGTTGTGGTTCTAATAGACTCAGGAGCCATTAGCAATTTCATTGCTGAGAAATTAGTGCAGAACTTGGGGATTCCCGTGATGGAAACAAAGGCCTTTAGAGTAAGAGTCGGAGGTGGACAAGTGATCAAAAGCCAAGGTAAATGTCTTGATGTGCTATTGGAGATTCAGTCGGTGGAAATTTTGGAAGAATTCCTTTTGTTTGAATTGGGAAACACGGATGTGGTACTTGGGTTCTCTTGGTTAGCAAAGTTGGGAGACACCAGAATCAATTGGGGGCAGCTGCAGCTAAGTTGGAAAACTGGGAGTTACTGGGTAACACTAGCAGGGGAACCAATGTTGAGCAGAACTCAGATATCGCTAAACTCGATGGAGAGGGTAAGTAAACAAAATGGAAATGCTTACTTACTGGAGCTCACTACACGGTTTGAATTCAACACAACCGGAAGGCACAAGCAGAAGCAGAGCTCGGTTTTTAAAGAGTTGTTAGGAGAGTATCAAGCAGTGTTTGAGATGCCTTTGGAACTACTTCCAGTAAGGAACCGGGAGCATTCGATCACCTCAAAAAACAGGGACAGAACCGATCAATATGAGATCCTACAGGCAGAACTCAGTGGCGCAGCAGATAAATGAGAAGCTCTCACAGAGATACTTTGGACCTTATCAGGTAGTAGAGAAGGTGGTTCGCGTGGCGTACAGGTTGAGACTACCAGAACACATCAACGTACACCCAGTGTTTCACTTAGTAGTAAGTCAGTTTCCAAAGTTCAACCTTGAGGACAAGGTTGCTATCTTACGGGGGAGTATTGATAGGTTAAGGATTCCAATGGCGGTAATAAAGAATGAACAGAGATCAAAAGGAAGGAGAGCACAACAAACAGAGAAGAGTGAAGCCAAGATGATGGTGAGAACTGGCTAAGTTAGGCAAAGACTCTCAAGGAGGAAGAATGTTTCATTTGTCGTTTAAATGATGAACTCTTAAGAAAATTGTATTTAAAGCTCAATCTCGTTTAGGATTGGAAAAATTAACAAATGAATGAACAGTGAAATCAAAATTTCTATCTTATCTCTTTCTCCTATCTTCCGATCTTATTCTAATTTCTTCTATTCTCCTCTTATAACTCTTTCTCCTCTCGTAAACTTCTATTCTTATCTTCTTCCTATTTCTGAACCTATCAGAGATTCATCGAGAACTTACAAGAACCCTAAGAAAAAACAGAAGAAGAGATCGATTTAAACAAAATTTAAACTGTAATTCGTAAAATTGAAACTGATGATGTTCTATTGAGAAGATGAGAACATGAACAAACCAAATATTATATCTAATAAGACTTACCAATCTTAAAGAACAGATCTTTGATATTTTGACTACGAAAAGCTTTGGATGAAGACCTTTGCTTTCTCTTTAGGTTTTTAAAACAAACAAAAAGAAAAAGCCTTTGATTTCTGAAACTATGAGAACTGTAAAGAAGAAGACTATAAAAGAAAGAAGAAGAAATGAGTTTGAGATGAAATATGGTTTCTTCTGGGCACGAGTCAGTTATATAAGGAGCTTGGATTTGTTCTTTCAACAGTTATTTCTAACGTCCATATTTTTTACTATTGTAAGATTTGAGTTTCCAATAAGTTACCGTTAGAGTCAATCATAAAAACGTTTACAATGGGCCTATTGGGGGCCCAAAACAAATCTTGTTAATACAATAACTAAATTATTTAAATCAAATTGAACACAAATCAAATATGCACCGAACCAAAATTTTCAATATAGTAGTGATCCGATAAAACTCAAACCAAACTGACCTGAGAAACGAAACCAAACCAAACCAAACCAAACGGGGTTGACTAGCTTCAAGAAAGCGACGCCGTTTATGGATTTCTGTGCTTACGTTAGCCGTTAAAAATATCCGGGAACAGATTCTCGTCTTTCTCGCTTTGAACGGCCAGTTTTTAAGGTCCCTGTCAATTTTTGTAGCTACTTTCCCTTTTTCTTGATTTTAATATTTTAATCATCATTTTTGTGTTCGATTGAATTCTCTGCTTTGGTTTTAATGATGATGGAACAGATATGAGCAAGAAAAGTTTAGCGATTTTGATGCGGGCTAGAATGAGGTCTATTGATCCTACCAAGTTTCCTCTTTCTCAGTTTCCTGTAAGAAAGTTTATTCCTTTTTTTTCTTTAGTTGTTCATCTGTTTAAAGCTATTATATTTCCAAATTCACCCAATATGTGACCTTTGGATATGAAAATTTTAGACCTTTTGATTGTTAACTGAGGAATTGACTTCGTTCATCACCTATTGCTTGAATCAAATCTTCAAATTTTGTGTAGTTTCGATGTAGGAAAAGAAGGTTTTTGGTTATTGAGCTTGGGTCTAGTGTATATGGTTAAGGTTTAAGAAATTATGAATATAAATAAGTCTTTCTTTTTGTTGACTTGTTGTCAGAAAGAGATCCCATCTAATCCTCAAGAGAATCGTTCTAAAGATCACATAAACTCTACTCAAGAAACAGGAAACTCTAGTGATTTTACTACCACAGGAAGGTAATTTTTAACTGATGTATTTCGTCTTAAAGAAGACTAAAAACGGATTTCTCTTTTTATTTACAATTTGTAATCTTTGTATTGTTTAGGGTTTATGATGTAGTTTGTAAAACGATGCACTCAGCTATCTCAGCCAGTAATACAGGTGTATTGGATATTACCCTTAATGATTTTCAAGAGGTGAAACTAATCTCATGTTGCTTCTTGATTCTATTCTTTTATGTGTTTAACCTTTTCATATGATTACTTTAAAATGATTCTAGGGTTACTTTAGCCTTTCACTTGAAGACCGTGAGAAATTACTGCTTGTGTTAGCTAAAGAATATGATGTTAGTCGAGAGCAAGTTCGAGAACTTGTTAAGCAATATCTCAGACTTGAAAATCCAGCCAGTAAGTGCGTTTATTTTTATTTTTCATTTCTTTTGTGGTCATCTGTGTTAAATTCTCCATTTGATGAGTGAGCCCTCATTTAGGTGATGATAAGGAGGCTTTAGCTTCTGTTTTCTATCGTATTGAGCGGAATCTGAGGCATGCTCTTAAGCCAACATATGAAGTTCTCTTTGAGAGGTTAAATACACATCCAGGAGGGATGAGATTTTTGTCCATCCTCCGTGCTGATCTTCTATCGATATTCATGTAATGTTTCTCATTTTCTTGTTATGTTACTGGAAACTCAAATAGTTGAAATTAGTTTTGAATCAGTTGGCTAAAGAATCTTGCACTGATGGAACTTTCTAATGTATAGAAAAGAAAATACGCCATCTTTGCGAACATTAGATTCCTATCTAAAAGAGAAACTCGGTATGTGGCTTAGTCCTGCCACTTTAGAGCTTCATCAAATTACATGGGATGATCCTGCTTCTTTGCTTGAGAAAATTGTCGCTTACGAGGTATTGCATTAGTACAGTGCTCTCAGCTATTTCCAGATGATTTACGTTGTATCTAATGACTTGTTATTTATAAGGCGGTGCATCCTATCAGCAATCTCTTAGATCTTAAGAGAAGATTGGGAATAGGCCGTCGATGCTTTGGATATTTTCATCCATCTATTCCTGGTTAGTTGGTTAAGTTAGTTTCTCTGGACACATGTGTCTTTGATTGTAAGTTGACCACATTCTTTGATAATCTTGCGCTGTTAGGTGAGCCACTTATTTTTATCGAAGTTGCTCTTATGGAAACTGTTGCTCAGACTATTCAGGTAGAACCATCTTGATCCTGTGCCGCATGGTTTACATTCTTAGCTATGTGTCTATAAAATTACTTATACTGTGGCAGGAAGTTTTGTGGGACAATCCTCCCATTCCAGAGAACCAAGCAACATGCGCTTTATTTTACTCGATTTCTTCAACTCAGGTTTGTACACTCTTTTTTTGTATTTTCATAGATCTTGCATTTTATTCATGTCAATTCTCAAACAGTTTTTTACGGATTCATTTTACTGGGTGTGGATATAATCTAAGTCTTTTTGCCTCTGTGTATTTGCAGCCTGGCTTAGCTGGGATTAACCTTGGGAAATTTCTGATTAAACGAGTGATTACTTTGGTGAAGAAAGATATGCCACATGTTTCTGTTAGTACTTTGACTATTTTGTAACTTGAAAAGAGGGTTTAATCTGGTTGCTTTATAAACTTTTTTTGTTTTTGATGCAGACATTTGCAACACTTAGCCCCATTCCTGGATTTATGCAATGGCTCCTCTCAAAGTTATCATCTCAGTCAAGATTTTCTGAAGATGAGCGTGATACACAGAGCAATTCGCCTTCATCGACTTTTAGTGAGAAAGTGTTACTACCAGAAGAGGAACAAGCCCTCATGAGTCTATCAGAGTAAGAATTTTAATTGATCAATTTCTTCATGTATGTTCTTATCAACTGCATACAAAGATAAAGTTCAAGGCATCAACTCAATGGTTTTGTTTATGCAGTGATTCTTCTGCTGGTAGCAACGGCATGGATGTTCTATTAAATTTAATATCAGTAAAGAACTGCAATTGGGCTACTTCGCCTCGTATATTGACAGTTTTAGAACCTATTCTTATGCGGTTATGTGCTAGGTATGTTCATTCTTGGAAATGTAATGCTTAATATGAATCATATATATATAAACTCTAATGTTTTGTCTTGATTTTGATAGGTATCTCCTGCAAGAGAAGAAGAGAGGAAAAGCCTTAGATTCAGTTGCTAACTTCCACTTGCAAAATGGAGCGGTAAGTCCAGTAAATGCGATAAGATTTAGAAAAGCAGAGTGATTGAGATTGATAAGCTTTATTGTTTTGATATGTTACATAGATGGTTGAAAGAATAAACTGGATGGCTGATCGATCAGAGAAAGGTATTCATCAAAGTGGAGGCATTATGGTTAACTATGTCTACAGGTAAAACTAAACATTGTATGTTAAGTCATTCCACTATAAAGCTTTCATATATTTAGCACCTAAACCCGTCTTATTCGATTAATGGCAGGTTAGAGAATATAGAAGACTATGCTCAATCGTATTTTGGGTCGGGCAAAATCCATGCTTCTCCCGCTATCCATTCCCGTCTATAAGTAACCTCGTAAAGACCTGATGGATTAGTTTACAGTCCAAACAGGTTTAGGATTAAGATATCAAAACCTGAGATTAACGCATGCACAATGGTGCATTACATATGTATGTATGTCCAAAACTGTTTTATTTATGTATGCTCTCGAGACTGTATATGTGAATCTTTATTCAAAGAGATACAAAGTATTCACGTATCGGAATCGTTTTCAACATGGCTAGTCTCCAAGACGTATTCCCGCATGAGTTTTGTGTTGGATCCATCCACATTCTGCATTTTCACAAAACAAGATGCTTCTGTTACATAATTATACTCATAGTTATGTGTGTGTGTGTGTAGAGAAGATCGAACCTTGAAGGCAAGGCGCTGCAAATTATCCCATTCGAAATCTTTTTTACAGTAAGCAGACCGTACCTAATATATAAGGTTTTACATGGTAAGTACAAACGTTGAGATAATAATGATATTGAAGTGTTTTTGATAATGTTGTAAAGGAGAAAAGAAAAGCTTAGCTTACCTCTAAAATTCGAAGGGCTTGCCATTGGTCATGGTACCAAAAAAAAAAGATTAAGGTTTCGTTTAATTATCGTATTACATATACGAAGATATACTTATTACATGCTTAAACACAAATATATACGAAACATATGGTTATCAATTACCAAAAATAAAAAAATCCGCAAAATGGTGGAAATGTGTTTCGTAACGCGAAAAGAATGTTTGGAAAAGGCAAATAGATTTCGTCTAAACCACTTGCAAGAAAACAAGATTATGTAAAATACAAAAAAAAATGTTATGTAAAATACTTAAGTTACCAATTTATTTAATTATATAGGTTTTTTGATACCTAAGTTCATATGACGTGAAGAGCGACGCATGAGAGCAGCACAAAATTTATCACCGTCACTTACAGAATTTGTATCTAAGAAATCTCTTAACTCCATATATGCCTCCGGGTTATAACTCTGTCATTAATTCATATAACTCTAAACACCTAATTAACTAAATTAAATACAAATTGTATCATTAATTAAATTTACCTCAAGCTGAGCAGATACTATTCTCACTGCAACGTAAGTAAAAAAGTCATGAAGATGCTTCGCTGCTTTAGCCTCCGGTGAAGCTTCTCCAAAGCCTAATTCAATTTTTAAAACAAACATTTAGAAAAATAGATATATATATATTAATCTATATATAAATTTGTGTTATGGATAAAAATCATATTTCGTGAATAATTTGGCATATATTACAAACCTGGAACGTACATCTTGTTAGAACAAATTCGAGTTGGTTTACATTTTCGCGAATTCTGCATTAATGGACAATAAAGAGACGATGTTTTTCTAAATTTTGGATTAAGGTAAGAGAAGTAAGAGTGATGAAGAAGGAGTGAAGAAGATGACTCCATAGATATTAGATTAAGATAATTTGCAGAAGATGCATATTGTTTTACTATTTGGTCGTATATAATAGAATGTATTACGTTCACACATTAAAATATCTAGGATACGGATAAATAAATATCTTCTATTTGGATCACGAAATCTCTAAAATTTTCATCATATCAATATTTTTGTTTTCTCTTTAAATATCTAGTTATTGCAGACCCTAAAATACGTAGACAAGGAGAGGTAGATTATAGGGAAGGATGTAATCTAATTCGAAATTTAGGAAATTATATCAAACGTTCTCCTTTTGTTAACTATTTTCGTTCCATTATTCTATTTTAGTAAGTTTGAGTGGATCGTGATTGAACACCTCATCTTACTCACTTTACCATCGTAGCCTCAGGTTCAAATCATATCACACATTAATGGAAAGAATAATATAAATAACTACTGTAGATACTCCAATGTGTCGATATAATTTCTAGCAGAGTGATTCACACAAGGAGGTCAAAGTCAAAAACTTTACACGAGTGAAATGTGTATCTTATCTTCATATCTTAGAAGTCTATTGGTGCGTGTGATTCACTCTCTTCCTTCACGCGAGCTATATGAACGATATCATTTACTGTAGAAGTCTCATGTTCAACTAGCCGTTAGGACCTCGACAGGGTGGCAATAATTATTCCGTTAATACCATACTCACATTTTTTATATATAATTAGAGCAATTAAATAGCATCATTGCATGAATAGAGATTTTTGTTTCTAGATTTTAACTTTTCAGACTTTTGATTTAAAAAAAAAAAAAAGTAAAATAGTTTTAAATATGTGTCCTGGAATTTCGCAAGGGTTTTACAAAAACTTTCACCAATCGATCAAATTTAGTCTAATAAACATTGATTTGGGAACTCCTAAATTTTATATCAAAACAACTTTATATTCTTAACTTTCCAATATTTCCTTTCCACATTACGAAACCAACGTGATGTAGCTGTAGATATTACCTTAGTTATTTCATAACATTTTCAATCAAGAAAAGACTAGTTAAGGCATAAGATCATATAACATTTACCTTTTATTGGCCTACACTTCCAAGTTTCAACGGTAGATGTAGATATTATCTTAATTATTTCATAAGCTTTTTTTCTTTTTTAATTTAAACCACTTGCTAAACTTTAATAATGTTCCTTTTCAATCATTTTATTTTAATCTAATAAGACCAAGTTGAAAGAAACTCATGTCGGCATGTCACTCAGCGTCAAGATCTAAAGATTTTTTTATAAGAATAAATGAACAAAACATCCAATAAGTTTATTTATATATTTTTTTCGCCGGACCAATTGTAATTTATCGTAACATCTAAAAACCAAATGGTCCTTAATAATTTTTTTTCTCGAATAACCTAAAAATGAATAAAAAATGTTTTCCTATATCTTTATAAAACTCATTGTCTTATTATTACAGTTACGAATCCGACAAAAATATTACAAGAGTCTGGGAGACAGAGGTGTGGTTCAATCTCTATCAAAATCCCTTTCGACATCCTCCATTGTCACTGACAATTCAAAGTAACAATATCTCCAACCCAGAAAACAACAATAACATATCAAAGATTAGTAAATATCCAATTCTATATAATTCTCTGCTTTCTCTCGCTCGTGGGTTTCCCGCGTGGCTTGCGTGTTACTTCATCACTGTCTTTAGCTTCATATGAATCTTGAGGCAACCCAAACATTTCCTTTTTTCACTCTCAATCTCTAGGGTTTCTCTCTCTCTCTCTCTTTCCCTTTTTTTTCATTGAATCTTTAGATTTCATTTGGGTTTCAAGCAAGTTTTTTTTTAAAGATCTTTTTATAACCTGATTGTCTTTAGTCTTTACGGTTTCATTCTACTTTTGTAACTTCATTTGTTTTTTTTTTGCGTTTTAAGTTGATTTAGAGCAAAAAGCTTTTTATGTTCGAGATCTAATTCAATTAAATTTCTTGGTTTTTGAGATTTGGATCTCGTGTGAATTTCAATTCCATTACTAGTAATCATAACTGAATTAGAATCCTTTGTCTCAAAGGTCTTAATGTTCTGTTAGTTTTTTTCAATTTGGGAGAATTTCATGTTGGATCCAGTTTGATGCAGTCTCTAAAGGTCCAATTTTGATGTGTGATCAGATTTGAATCTTTCATATCATTAAAGTTTTCATTTTTTTTTCTTTCTTAACTGTGACTCTTTCATTGTATATGTTCAGGTTAAGCTTTGAGCATTGTTGCAGAAAGTTAACAAATCATGGCAACACTTGAAGATATTGGTGTATCAGCAGGGATAAACATCCTCACTGCTTTCATTTTCTTCCTAATTTTTGCTTTTCTAAGGCTTCAGCCATTCAACGACAGAGTGTACTTCTCGAAATGGTACCTCAAAGGCTTAAGAAGCAGCCCTGCAAGTGGCGGTGGAGTGTTTGGTGGAAGATTTCTGAATTTGGACTTGAGATCGTACATCAAGTTCTTGAATTGGATGCCTGAAGCTCTCAAGATGCCTGAGCGTGAGCTCATTGATCATGCTGGTTTAGATTCTGTTGTCTATCTCAGGATTTATTGGCTCGGGTAAGTAAATAAAGATTTGGAGTTTTTGTTTACTCTTATTGACTTATGAGGTCATTATTGTTCTTAGACTAAATTTAGTATCATGAAGAGAAAATAAGTTGAATTAAGTCTTATAAATCAGGACCATTTTTAAATAATAGATTTATAGAGTAGAGTCTTTGCTCAAGGTTTAATAAGTAGATTGTGTGTTTTAGGCTAATCTTGTCATCAAAGAGGAAATCAAGTTCAATTTGAGTTTTTAAAAGGCAGTAGCATTTCTAAGTGTGTCCATTAGATTTTTATCATTTGGTTACCTTATTTTACAGGCTTAAGATCTTTGCTCCAATGGCAATACTTGCTTGGGCAGTTCTTGTACCTGTTAATTGGACGAACAACACATTGGAAATGGATAAGCAGTTAAAGAATGTAACGTCAAGTGATATTGACAAACTGTCAATTTCAAATATCCCAGAGTATTCAAATAGGTTTGTTACACCATTCTCTAGTTTGTTTGTTTTTTTAATTCTGGTGCTTTATAATGTTGGTTATACGTACATTGTATTGATTTTTTTTCCAGGTTTTGGACACATATAGTAATGGCTTACGCCTTTACAATCTGGACTTGTTATATGCTAATGAAGGAGTATGAAACAGTTGCTAACATGAGGCTCCAGTTTGTTGCCTCAGAAGGTCGTCGACCTGACCAGTTCACTGTAAGATCCGTTGCTTTTACCCTTCAGAATACAGCTAAGACAATGATTTGTATGTAAAACTCATCTAATATGCCAAGAGTTTCTGACAGGTTCTCGTTAGGAATGTACCTCCAGATCCAGATGAAACTGTAAGTGAGCTTGTGGAGCATTTTTTCCTGGTCAATCACCCTGATCACTACCTCACACATCAGGTAAAAATTTCTCATAAGATGACTTGATCTTTTTACATATGCATTTCTTGAGGGACAAAACAATAACTATTGGTTTTTTCTTACTTCTGGAACCAATATTTAGGTTGTATTCAATGCAAACAAGCTTGCTGATTTGGTTAATAAGAAGAAGAAGCTGCAAAATTGGCTTGACTTCTATCAGCTCAAATACTCTAGAAATAACTCTCAGACCAGACCTATTGCAAAGGTACTTAAAGTGTTGAACTTGACAATTATGATTCTTTTCTGCCAAGTAATAAACCTCTTCTCTTTTACAAAACCAGCTTGGGTGCCTTGGCTTGTGTGGAAAAAAAGTTGACGCAATTGAACATTACATTGCTGAAGTTGATAAAACATCGAAAGAGGTAAGCTTTGTGCTCATCTGGTTTCCATTATTGTGTCATCTTATAGCTTAATGTTCCTTTTTTTTGGTTTTTTAAAAATCTTGATTGTTTGTAGATTGCTGAAGAAAGGGAGAATGTAGTGAATGATCAAAAGTCAATCATGCCAGCATCTTTTGTTTCCTTTAAAACTCGTTGGGCTGCTGCTGTCTGTGCTCAGACTACACAGACCAAAAACCCGACTGAATGGCTAACCGAATGGGCTGCAGAGCCGCGCGACATATATTGGCCAAACCTAGCGATCCCATATGTTTCTTTGACTGTAAGAAGATTGGTTATGAATATAGCCTTCTTCTTCCTTACTTTCTTTTTCATCATCCCTATTGCTTTTGTACAATCTCTTGCTACCGTTGAGGGAATTGAGAAAGTTGCGCCTTTCTTGAAAGCCATTATCGAAGAGTGAGTTCTCTTCTTCTCTAACATTGTTTTATTCTTCATGACATTGAATGATACGCAACATATTAACCAACATTGGACCTTATTGTTCGTCTTGCAGTGAATTCGTAAAATCGGTTATACAAGGTTTGCTAGCTGGAATTGCGCTGAAGCTTTTCCTCATCTTTCTGCCATCCATACTGATGACCATGTCCAAATTTGAAGGCTTTACTTCAATATCATCCTTAGAAAGACGATCCGCTTCTAGATATTACTTATTTAACTTAGTGAACGTCTTTTTTGCAAGTGTTATCGCTGGAGCTGCGTTTGAGCAGCTCAACTCTTTCCTCAACCAGTCGCCAAATCAGTACGTGACCCTCTATTGCTCTTAATCTTTCGTTCTTTTTCGGGTAATGAGGACTTTCTAAGGACTCATTCTTTTTCAAAATGTGCAGAATTCCTAAGACAATTGGTGTGGCGATACCGATGAAAGCAACTTTCTTTATCACATATATAATGGTTGATGGTTGGGCTGGAGTTGCAGGAGAGATCCTCAGGTTAAAACCTCTCATTATATACCATCTCAAAAACACATTCTTGGTAAAAACAGAGAAAGACAGAGAAGATGCAATGAACCCGGGAAGCATCGGTTTCAACACTGGAGAGCCTCAGATACAGCTTTACTTCCTTCTCGGTCTTGTTTACGCGCCCGTGACACCATTGCTTCTTCCTTTTATCTTAATCTTCTTCGGGCTCGCTTACATCGTGTACCGTCATCAGGTAAATCACAGTTTAAATTAGCAGTCTTTGTACAAAAATCTACAAATCTTGAACATTATTTTCTTTTGTTTTCAGATCATAAATGTGTATAACCAGGAGTATGAGAGTGCTGCTGCGTTTTGGCCAGATGTTCATGGACGAGTTATAACAGCATTGATCATATCTCAGTTGCTTCTAATGGGTTTGTTAGGTACAAAACATGCAGCTTTAGCTGCACCGTTTCTTATTGCTCTTCCTGTGATCACCATTGGTTTCCACCGCTTCTGTAAAGGTCGTTATGAGCCCGCCTTTATCCGGTACCCCTTACAGGTCAGTAGTTTCTTCTTCTAGTGCCTACTAGTTGGTTTGGTTTTTGGATTGATCCGGTTAATTCTATGTGAAATCAGAACCTAATGGGAAAATGTTGTTACTTTTACAGGAAGCTATGATGAAAGATACGTTGGAAAGAGCAAGAGAGCCAAATCTGAACCTTAAAGGTTACTTGCAAGATGCTTATATTCATCCGGTTTTCAAAGGCGGTGATGATGACAACGACGGTGAAATGATCGGAAAATTGGAGAATGAAGTCATCATAGTGCCAACGAAACGTCAATCAAGGAGGAACACTCCGGCTCCTAGCAGAATCAGTGGCGAGTCTACTCCATCTTTGGCTGTTATTAACGGTAAAGAATTCTAGCATATGATATTCCAGAAATGTAAGAAAACGTGTACATATATGCTTACATTTATATTTACAATAGTTTGGAGATTGCATGAGTTACAGAGGTTTTTGTTTGCTGAGACGTTGTCAAATATAAAAATGTTGAATAATTGATTTCGTGGTTTTTAAAAAAGTTTTTCTAACTTTGACATTTTTACCGGTTAAATCAAGACAATTATTTGGCCCAAAAAAAAATTAAGACAATAATAATTATTGGAGTATATAAGATTTGTATAGCTTTGTTATGAAAATTTTCATATTTCTGTCTACCCATTATCTACATTTGTAGCACAAGTAAGTGAGTGAAACGAAACAAACAAATTTATTTGGTATCACCGGTTCAGTAATATAATCGAAATTAAACAAGAAATATTAAACGAAATTTGATCCATTAACTAAAAAGAAGCAAAAGGTCACCAAGTTTTACAACATTACTCTATTCAATAAATAAAGACATTAAACGTAAAAAACAGACCCATATGTATGGAGAATCTAAATGTAAGTAGAAAATCCAAATTTCAGTAGAGGTAAGCTGAGGTCGATAGGTCCTTCTCTTTTTATTGCACATCAATTAGCAAAGATACGACTTTATAGAAAGCCATCTTATAAAACAATGTATAAAATATTGTTTACTAAGAAAGGGAATAATAGTATTCTACCTTGTTGATATCTTAAATAATTAGGGACTAACGATTAAACATTAGTAACAACTCTATCAACATATCTTAGTAAAAATATAGAGCTTAGAAAAGCTAAATTACGAAACAAGATATCGATCTTGTTTATTGGTATAGATCCTACCTCGTTGAGATTATTAAAAAAAAACGCAAGCTATGCTTTCACGTTAGCAACAATATAAACAGCATAACAAATGAATTTGAGAACGCTGATCCAAGACATCTTTTGTTGACCCTGCAATGTATATGTATTTTAGATTGATTTAAAAAAAAAAAAGAACTATGTGTAAAGCATCGAGGTTAATTTATAGAGGCTTAAGATGCCCTGTTGAAATTCCTATCTTCTCGTAAATCTGTAAATTCATTTAATGAGTGCACAAGTATGAATGGCGAAAGACAATGAATCCTACCTGCAATAAATTTCCAACATCGTAATTTCTTACATCTTTGGTATATGAAACGTTTTCATTTTTTTCTTTTTCAGTTTGGGCCTTGAATTTATATGATTACAAATGAATCTTAACCATATTGAGCCCAAACTGATTCCAACTCATGAAGCCGAACATAATATTATTAGACTTTTTTAGTTCATCAGTTTTATCATTTTTTGATTTTATTAAAATCAGTTTATCATTTGGATTTGATATTTCTTTTTTACAAATTTCAAATGTCAGGAAGTTTTGAGTTTGTTTTTAATAGAAAATACCCACAATTTTTATAATGTTTTTTTGGTAGTCGACCTCACTTATTATATCTATAAAAATACTTTATTTATTTGATGTATACCAAATTTATCCGCTAGTTAAAAGTTTTTTATTTTTTGTTAAAAAGTTATTTTGGTTTAAATCAGAATGTTACACGTCTCAATTTGGTGCATGAAGTTGCACAAAATAAATTCAAAGTCTAGATAAGAACTTTATAGAAATGCAGATTCATGCAAATATAATGTCTCTACTAGATGCTATTATGCATTTGGTGCTCACATAGTCTCATGGTCAAAAAAAATCTCATTAAAGATTAAGGCTATGCCGAATGTTAGTTCGTTCTTCCTAATTCATACATGGACATGGAGAAAAAAAGATTATGAAGGTGAGCTTCTTGAACCAGTTAAGTGATGATTCTCTAATGTGTCTCTATTCGTTTCTGAATAATGAATACAAAGGATCCAAATATTGGGCTTAAGAGTTTATTTATTTTGAACCCATACAATGAACCAAAAAAATTTATTTATTTTGTAAATATATATATAATATAAATAATAGAAAAATGAATTTAAAATTTATTCAATATATAAATTCTGTTAGTTTAATACTATATTCTTATAAAAATATATAATTTTTTGTATTATTATATTATTTTTACTATATTTTGTAATACATTTTATTTTATATGTAAATTTTTTTTTTAAATAGTGGGGCATTTGGGGACCCCATTCAAATGTTTCAAGAAAATGGGCTGAGACCCGGCCCTGCTGTTCATGCGGTGTATCTTGTTTCCTATAAACATTATTAGAAAAAAGAACTTAGATTCGATAAGAAATATTTGGTAGAATATTGTATAGATTCCTATAAACAATTTTTTTTTTCAAAAAGCAAGCTCTTATGCATGTGTAAATATAGTTATACACTTATACTAGTAAAAACAAAATTACACTATTGAAAAATGGATTATCATCGAATCTGTTAAGAGATCTCAGAATTACGAAATCACCTACAATATATTCTCTTATTATTATTGTAAAGATCTCGGGATTACGATATCATCTAGAATATATTATCTTATTATTATTGTGTATATTTCCTTAATGTTAAATAGGAAGATTAATTATTATCATAAATATAAATAACTTGATAAACAAGTTATGATCTTGTATAAATAATCATTTTGACTAATAAATAAATTGAGAGAAACTATTATACTTCTTAAATTTCCTCTATTTTTGACATGGTATCAGAGCCTTAGCTAAATTATACAATTTTTTTTGGCTTTTATCGATCCTTGGTTCTTGTTATTATTATCAGATTTTTATATGACTATCTATGTACTGCTAATTTGATGGTGGTCACAAAAATGTTTGAAGATGATGACTCCAACGGGTATATACGGGATCCAGCGGAGTGATGATGAGTTGTTGTGAACTATGAGCATGGACCTATTGATGGGTTCGTTCAGTTCACATGGTTATGTGATGAAAAGACGATGGAGATACACAATAACTACATGTATTTTTCACCGATTGATGATCTTGTGGCGATGTATAAAAGCCATTGATGACCCGATGGCTTGGGTATTATAGCCGATTTGACCCGATGGCCGAGTGTATAGCCGTTGTTTTGAAGACAAGTTCAATCTCATACGTGTTATCACGTATGAGCTTACGGGAGGGTGTTAGGAGATTTTGGAATTACGAGATCACCTATAATATATTCTAAAAGATCTCGGGATTACGGAATCGCCTATAATATATTCTCTTATTATTATTGTGTATATTTCCTTAATGTTAAATAGGAAAATTTATTATTATCATAAATGTAAATAACTTGATAAACAAGTTATGATCTTGTATAAATAATCATTTTGACTAATGAATAAATTGAGAAAAACTATTATACTTCTTAAGGTTCCTCTATTTTTGACAGAGTCTATGTAAATGTATGTACTGCTCAAGAGCATTTTGAGAGCATGGAAAGACAACTAAAAAAAAAACACGATCCATGATTAGGAATGACTTAAGCTCGTCGAGTTTGCTTGGATGAACTTTGGTGTTTCTGTTTTGTCTTTTAAAGTTTTTAATATCGGTGTCTAACACTGTAATTGAGTTAGTTTTGAATCCTTTTATATTACTGATAGACAACATATGGTTACGGCTAATCAGTGATGCTTAAGTTAGTGTAGTGGGTCTTTTTGCGTGGTGGCCATGTAATAATTTTTTTTTCTAAAGTTTCATAAAAAAATATCCGTGTAAGAAATTCCAAGCGAAAAAGAAACATCATAAGTATAACAGTAAAACTTTAATATATTTCTAAAAGTTATTAAATATTTATAAAATTTACTTATTTTCTTTTCATTTTCCGTATTATCAAAGGTGATAATATTCCTTATCGGCAAAATTATTTTAGCCGTTAGAACAAAAAAAACTACAAAAAGGGTTTAGTTCACGACAACAACGGCGTCGTTTAACTGAACCAACGGCTCAACTGATCTAAAGGTTCAAAAGAAGACTTATCTAATTATCCACTTAAACCATTCATCTCCGGCAAACAAAAACCAACAGAGCAATAGGAATGAGCTCTCATCAAACCCTCCAATTTCGCTCTGACCCATTTGTACTTTCACACTGTTGCCGCCACATACGTCTCACTGGCTCTATCACGCTCCAATCTCCTCTTAAGCAGCCTTTCTCCGGTTCTCAATTCCGGTGTCGCCGCTCTAATCACGTCGGAGTCAGGAGCTCGACGTTAAAGGCTCAGGTTACCAATGGGAATAACAAAAAAGAAGCTCGGGTCTCGGAAACGGAAACGTCTTCGATTGATTTGAAAAGGGTATATCCATTTCACGAAGTTGAGCCAAAGTGGCAACGTTACTGGGAGGAAAACAGAACTTTCCGGACACCAGATGATGTTGATACTTCGAAACCTAAGTTCTACGTCCTCGACATGTTTCCATATCCAAGGTCTCTTCTTTTCTATTACTGATTATGTAGAAAGTTCACAAATTTGGCTAATTGAGAGACTAGTTCAGCTTAAAGTTATGAACTTTGTAGATTCCTGATGTTTTTCCCTAAGTTTTCAGTAGAATCCTTGGTTGGGAATTTGGGTTTTTGGACTTTTTAGTAAAGATGAAATTTTTATGAGTTGTGTTTTTTTCTTCAGTGGAGCAGGATTACATGTGGGACATCCACTGGGTTATACAGCAACTGATATTCTAGCGAGGCTTAGGCGAATGCAAGGTTACAATGTTTTGCATCCTATGGGATGGGATGCTTTTGGATTACCTGCAGAACAATATGCTATTGAGGTTCATTTGCTTGTCTCAAATAATTATGGATGCTTTTGTTGATAAATATTTTCTCCTTATTGGGGTTTTTTAATCTTTGTTGCAGACAGGAACCCATCCGAAAGCTACTACGTTGAGGAACATTGACCGCTTTCGTTTGCAGGTGATGTATTTCTTTCAATTTAGCACTAGCCTAGAAATTTGAAAGTTTTGATTTGGGTATGAAAATTTTATATTTGTGTGCAGTTACATCTTCAAAGTTTCAGGCTACTGATCCTTAAGGATTATGCAATAGGGTCTTTATTAATGTTTAGATGTAATGACACTGCTTTGGACTGTTTGATTAGGTCTACCACGGGAATACATATCTAGGGACCTTAATGAATGTGTTTTATCTTTCTTTGTTTGTTTGTAGCTCAAATCACTGGGCTTCTCATATGATTGGGACCGTGAACTTTCTACAACAGAGCCGGACTATTATAAATGGACACAATGGATCTTTCTTCAGCTTTACAAGAGAGGTTTAGCATATCAGGTCAAGAAAATCATTGTCTAGTTCAGAAGTTTAAAATGTGCATTTCTATATAGAAAAGTTCTTTGAAAGATTGTAAACTCAGGCTGAAGTACCCGTCAATTGGTGTCCGGCTCTTGGTACTGTTTTGGCCAATGAGGAAGTGGTGGATGGTGTTAGTGAGCGTGGTGGCCATCCGGTTATAAGAAAGGTAATATCTTTTAGCATCTAGGAATATGATTTTGTTCTTCCTCTTCCGAAATCTTTATTCCTCTGTTTTGAAAATTCTCATGAATTTTACAGTGACATTGTTTATTACCAAGCAGCCGATGAGGCAATGGATGCTGAAGATAACTGCGTACGCTGATCGTCTTCTAGAAGATTTAGACGAACTTGAGTGGCCTGAAAGTATAAAGGAAATGCAGAGAAACTGGATAGGAAGATCTGAAGGAGCTGAATTGAATTTTCCGATTCTTGATGGCGAAGGCCAAAAAACTGATAAAGAGATTACAGTTTACACCACGAGGCCGGATACACTTTTTGGAGCAACGTATGCTTAGCAACTTAACATATCTATGATTCAAAATCTGTATTCTTGATCTTTATTGTCTTATATGATCTGTTCTTTCATTTGCAGTTACATGGTTGTAGCACCAGAGCATCATTTGTTGTCTCACTTTGTAACCGCAGAGCAGAAACAACAAGTAAGATTTTTTTCCTTTCAATTATATGATTTGATTTTCATGATTTTCGTAACTCCTCTATCTTGGTTGCAGGTTGAAGAATACAAAGATTTTGCTTCGAGGAAAAGTGATCTTGAGAGAACAGAACTTCAGAAGGAAAAGACGGGAGTATTTTCGGGATGTTATGCGAAAAATCCCGTTAATGGCGATGCTATTCCCATATGGGTAGCTGATTATGTTCTAGCAAGGTAAGTTCAGTCAAACAATATACATTGCTCTGAATTGCTTTTGTGTGAGACATAAAACTTTGTTATAAATATGTAACAGTTATGGAACTGGAGCAATCATGGCGGTCCCAGCTCATGATACACGTGATAATGAGTTTGCCTTGAAGTATAACATTCCTATCAAGTGGGTAGTGAAAAATGAGGCAAATACAAGTGATGATGCTAAGCAGGTGTATCCCGGATTGGGCATAATTGAAAATTCATCAAGTTTAGAAACAGGACTTGACATAAATCAACTATCTAGCAAAGAAGCTACTTTAAAAGTTATTGAATGGGCCGAGAGAACCGGAAATGGAAAGAAAAAGGTTTATCTTCATCTCTTTTTTTCTCACTTGGATTATGTAAAACTTTTGGTCATGTTTCTTACCCAAAGGTTTTTGGCAGGTAAACTACAAGTTGAGAGATTGGCTATTTGCACGGCAGCGTTACTGGGGTGAACCTATACCAATCTTAATTTTGGATGAATCTGGTGAAACTATTGCAGTTTCAGAATCTGAATTGCCACTCACTTTGCCTGAGTTAAATGATTTTACTCCCACTGGAACAGGGGAACCACCACTGTCAAAAGCAGTTTCATGGGTATGTTTTTCAGTTAATATGATTAGTTTTCGGGATACTTAAAAATGGCGATGGAGGCTTTGGTTTATGATCGATGACTTTGTAGGTGAACACCGTAGATCCTACAACTGGAAAATCTGCCAAAAGAGAAACAAGCACTATGCCACAATGGGCTGGGTCTTGCTGGTAAATGTTTATTAATAAGCTCTTTACCCTCCCTGATTCTTGGATCTCCATGTTACACAAAAAATGTATCTCCCAATTGAGAATCCCTAATGCTCTCTAATAGTGTCTTATTAAAGGATGTTGAGTTTTACACTGAGAAACTAAACAAAATAATCTGGTTTTCTTCTACTGTTGACATGATAACCTCATTGTCTCCAGGTACTATCTGAGATTCATGGACCCGAAAAACCCTGAAGCATTAGTTGACAAGGAAAAAGAAAAGTTAGAGCCTTTAACAGAATGCAATCAACTTACCTTCCATTTAAGTAAAATTTTGTTTCTTTTGGGTAGATTCTTTAAGTATTCTTCTCGTGGCAGATACTGGAGCCCGGTAGATGTATATGTTGGTGGTGCTGAACATGCTGTTTTACACTTACTATACTCGAGGTTTTGGCACAAGGTTTGTGTCCTTTGAAACCTTCCTTTCTTTAAGCTAATATCGTGATCTAACCCCAAATTCTGTTACTGTATCATTGTAGGTACTTTACGACATTGGTGTTGTGTCTACGAAAGAACCCTTCAAGTGTGTCATAAATCAAGGAATCATCCTTGGGGAAGTAAGTTTGTCTTTTGCCCTGCCTTTTTCATATTTACATATTTCGTTGAATCTCCTCTTCTTAATAGTTTTATGTTGCAGGTCCAGTATACAGCTTGGAAAGACCAAGACGGAAATTATGTATCTGCAGATACTGAAGATCGTTTAAATGATCATCAACAAGTGACAATTCCGGAAGAAAAGGTATGAATTTTCTTTCTCATTCACTAAAACTGATCGAATCTCCGGTGTGTTAACGTTATGATCTTTAATGGATAGGTTATGAAATCTGGAGATCATTTTGTTCTGAAAGAGGATCCTAACACTCGTCTGATTCCGCGCGCTTATAAAATGAGTAAAAGTAGAGGAAATGTTGTTAATCCTGATGATGTTGTATTAGAGTATGGTGCAGATTCTCTACGTTTGTATGAGATGTTCATGGGACCATTTAGGTAAACTCAATACCAAATTTGTTTTTTTAAATGGGTTTTAGTGCTTGCGCACTGTTTATACTTGTCTGCATTTCCTTCTACTAGGGACTCAAAAACTTGGAATACGAGTGGGATTGAAGGTGTGCATCGTTTCTTGGCAAGAACATGGAGACTAATCATCGGTTTGCCCCAATCCGACGGCTCTTTCAAAGATGGAACCATAGTGACTGATGATGAACCGACACTTGAACAGTTCCGAACTCTTCATAAATGCATAGCTAAGGTCAGCTCATCCCCAATATGATCCCTTTGCATTTTGATTACAGCTTGCTTAAGATAAGTATGTAAAATTTGTAGGTGACAGAGGAAATCGAGAGTACACGATTCAACACTGGAATTTCGGGGATGATGGAGTTTATCAATGCTGCATATAAGGTAAATCGTAGACTCTTGTACCAGTCAGCTTCGTCTTTTTTGCTCCATGTACTGATGTTTACTCTTGTTTCTTCTCATGATGACAGTGGAACAAGCAACCTAGAGAAATCATTGAGCCTTTTATTCTTTTACTTTCACCTTATGCACCTCACATGGCTGAAGAGCTTTGGTCGCGGTTAGGCCATCCGAATTCTCTAGCCTATGAAAGCTTCCCTAAGGTAAAGACAATCAACTGAAGACTTAAACACAACAGAGAAATGTATTTTGCAGTATTGACTGTTTTGGTCTTTATGCAGGCCAACCCGGATTACTTAAGAAACACAACTATTGTTCTTCCGGTTCAGATAAATGGGAAGACAAGAGGCACCATAGAGGTTGAAGAAGGATGTTCTGAAGATGATGCTTTTCTTCTTGCGTCACAGGACGAGAAAATCGGTAAATATCTAGTCGGACAATCGATCAAGAAGAGAATCTATGTACCAGGGAAGATCCTCAACGTTATCGTAGACCGGACTAATGTCAAGGTCTCTACAAAGTAAGCTTTAAGAATACTTTCAGGACTTGTAAAAGGAACAAAATTTTATCTTGGGTTACTCACCATTGAAGAGTTTCCTTAATATTGAAAAGAATATTCTTATAGAGAGAAAAAAATCTGTTCTTAGAGAAACTCAGAGGCAACAATTCCATCTTTCCATCCTCTTTGTCGTGCTCGAAGCTCCCACGTGTAAGATAGTCTTTTTTGTTCATCTAGAGTGGCCTCTGATTTCTCTCTTGCTAGCTCACAGGTCTCCATCCCCATACTGCATTTGTCAGCCTCTTTCTGATACTGAGATGCTGCTTTCTTAGCATCTAGCAGCAACCTGTCTGCATGCCACTCGTCTTCTTGAGCTTGTGCTTCTCTTAGCTTCAGCTCTTCAGCTACCATCTCCGTAAAAATACTCTCGTTCTCTTCACTCCCTTCTTCGCGCCTCATACAATCTTGGCAATGAAACAAGAATCAACACAAAAAAGCTCATAAATCTGCAACATTTTAGATTTATCACTAATAATGAACATGTATAGCCAGAAAACACTCACCCAAAAAACTGTGATTTCTCAATCCTGTAGAAGTATTAAATAGATCAAACACATTAAAAATCAGCTCTTCGTGACAAGGAAAATCAGAAAAGGGTGATGATGGTTACCATCTGGGATGGAGAGGAGAGGCTGAGAAGAGCAGTCACAAACACAAGGAGGGCAAGAGGAGTGGAGGGAGTCTGAAATGGTCTCGTTGAGATGCCAATACAAAGACGGTCCTGCAATGTAGGCGACAATACACAGTCCCATTACCCCTGTAAGCACCTTTGCTGTCTTCTTCTGCCTTCTGATCATCTCTCTCTGTTTCTTTCTCTCTGTAAATTTAAGTTACCTTCTCTATTGTTTGAATCTTGAAAAGATTCTCATTCTCCAGTAACTGATCTTGAAACATCCCACAAGTATTGGATCTTTTCCCTAGCTTCTCACATTATAAGACACTATTTTTAGAGATGAAAAAAGACCATATCTATAGCAAATGCTATGCAATCATGTTACGAACTATGTCATATATATATGAGAGATACTTAACCCGTGCTTACATTATTGGATTGATCACATATATTTTTTGAACCATACTGCATCATTTCTCTGATAAGAAGTTTCAGTACATACATTGTTTCTTCTGAATGTGAAGCATGATTCATAGTAAAATGTGGTGGTTTTTTGTTCGTCTCGATTTTGCTCCATCCCAAGAGATTTTTCAGGCCGAGAGACCTCATCTGATTCCATGATTCACTCAAATCATCCCATCTCTTCATCCCAGTAAAAGAATGTGCAAGCCTAACGTAATGTCAAGCGTCTACTGGCCTCAACTCGATCATATCTTGACAAATTAAATCTTCGAACTCTGTTTTCCCATTTGCACGGCAAGCATCGAGTATGACACCCAAGACATCAATCAATGGTTTTGTAAAGCAAATGGCCACATTTTGCATACACTGTGTAAGATAGTTTAACGCAGGAGTGTCTAGTGTATATCCTTGCCTCAGTACATAACCATGGACTGAAGCGCCAAGATTAAAAGAACCCAACTGAGCACAAGATGCTACAGCACTAGCTATTGCTTCACTTGATAGGTCTGACCTTGGATGTAACATTTCCGAGAAAACAATCAGCGCCTTTTCCGCTCTACCCAACCGCACAAGTCCTGATATCATGACTGTCCAGCAAACAACATCCTTAACAGGAATGGTTTCGTGTAGTCGATATCATGAAGCTTTCTCCTCTCCACTCTTTAGGTACATAGCTATCAATGCCGTCCTGAGATGCATATCAACGTCAAAACCAGTTTTTACAACTTGGCAGTGCAACATTCTTCCAATGTCAAGATCACACATTGTTCCACTGACGCAAAGTGAGACTTCAAATGTCTGTTGATCAGGTCTTAAAGCATCATCTCTCATTCTGTCCAAATATCTTGTTTTTATTGCTTCTTTTGGTATATCAGAAAAAAAATTCTTTTGGAAATAAGATTGTTCTAACTTATTGGTTTATTTTAACTTTGACGTATACTTTTATTTTTATTTTTATTAAACAAATATCACATTTATTAGTTTTTCTTGTGGCCTATAAAAGCTTATGCATAATCCTGGATATAGTCTATACTATAGATGTAAGCTAAGAGTATTGTTTTGACTGTGAAAATTCACTAAATAAGAACCGTTCTTAATTATTATTTTTTTGTCAAAGGAATTTATAATCAATTTTATGACAAGGTAAAACTGAACTTCAATGTTTTAGAATTTCACAATACTAAAAAGTCACTTCTATTAGCGGATCTAAAATACGGTTTCTAATTAGTTAGAAAGTGTTGTGTAATTGTATATATACACAAAGAATTAAAAAAAAGCAGTGGTAGAAAAAACCTATTCGGGTTTTTCCATATGACTCGAAAACTAGTTTGGAATCAGTCTTACATTTTCGGTTTATAAAATACCGAGTCAAACATAAAAACAAACGTTCTTTTTTTTTTTTTTTTTTTTTTGTGCGGGTAACATTTTTTCTTTCTTAAACAATTCTTCGTCTTTTGAGTGTGAGAAGTCAAACAGTGAGCGGGTCCGACGGTGTGATGGTCAACAGATTTACCGGTTAAGCATCACTTTATTTATAGTAAACCTAGTGGGACCCCAGCCGGTCGCCGGTCATGACTCATGAGTGCATGAGGTATCCCATTAATCTAGTTGACTTAGCTCAACCATTGTCTATTTTCGTTTGAAGGATATTTAATTTGTGTGTTGAAAGCTATTATTAATCACGGAGAAAACTATATGAAACCTAATATTGATAAATAAATAAAAAAAGTCATGAAAATATTAAATATCAGATGTTTTGTTCTCTCAAGTATCTACGTATGCCAACCAAGACTAAAATTTCCGATTAAAAATGTGAATCATGTATCTGAAATACTTAACTTATATGGTGAACCCCTTTACTTCTAAATTACCGTAGCTGTTATGTAAGTTTTTGATACATCACACAAAAAAATCTACCTAATTAATATATACAGTGTATCGAGTCCTAACAAATATTCGTGCATAGGTAACTTATTTAACAGGAATTATATATATATATATATATTAAATAAAGCTTCTAATTATTTCAATCACGTGGTAAGCGCCGTTTGAATTGCCACCGGTGAGATTCATTTCTATTTTCTGATCTTTTAGTTCCATGAACAAGTCAAAAATGCTTTCTTATAGAAAAAAGGAAACAGAAAATAAATTTAAAGAAATTTACTAATCTAGTCCAAAAAATAGCGAAATCTATATATATGATAAATGTAATAAGAATAAATTGGAAAAGCTATTTTAAGGGGATTGTTTTTTTCTTCTTTAAAGCTCATAATATTGACTTGATCAACCAAAGTAATTCATAGTTATACTAATCAGGATAAAGTCTTTCAACAAATTTCGTAGATCAATGTGCTTTTTTTAGAAAGAATATTCTTAGGCGAGATTTTTCAGTAGAGTAAATTAGTCAAAACAAAACAAAAAACTTATTCATAATCCACATTATACACAAATCCTTAAAATAAACATAATACTAGCTAGGATGATTTACCAAACTGAAAATTATACAACATCTCGATTTTTATTCAGCTATTTTGTCATTTGGCAAGTGTAATTAATGACATTTTTCTCTCTTATTTTTTGGCTGTTTATAACTAGTTAATTATAACGTTTTTTTTTGTTTTAATCATTTTCATTATCAAGATAAGAAAGAGTCAATAAATTCAACGATCTGGAATAATTTTGTAATTTTACTTTGAGATGATCGTTTGTTTTCCATATTTGCCAACCTTAAGAAAAATAAACTTAAGTCTCAATTAATTTCGTACTACATAAATGGAAGAATCAACACATTTTTTTTATATATATAACAAGTTAACACAATTTTAAGAAGAACCAATAAACAAGAAGGATAAGGAGTGGCAACAATACAATAAAAATCAAATAAACAACAACCAGAGCTACCCTGGTAAGCAAAAATAAAGTAAAGTTTTTAGTTTTTTCCCAAATTGCGACAACACTTTTATAATATAAAAGAAAATGGTTGAATCGCATGACATGCTAATTTGTTAATAGTATTAGTCAATGTAAACAAATGACGTCGCCACTGACGCAAAATGAACAAAAACAAATCTCCATAAATATATCTTTCCACGAAAATCCAAATTAAAACCTCTATTATATTATTAAGTTAGAATAGAAAAACGTTACTGTCTTCTTATAACAATATCATTATTAAAAACCCGAAAACGTTAAATTTATATTAGTAGAAAAAATTGACAATATCAGAGTCCACGTCAAAACCCTTTTTATAGCCGATGCGTATAGTTCGGTAAGAGGGTCTCTCTATCCTCGTCTCTAACCACATACTCGACAAAGTATCTCTCTTTCTCTTTCTCTTTCTGCTAAGATATTTTGTTCTTTCTCTCTATATATGAAGGATTAGATACAGAACAATCACTTACACACACACACACACACACACACTAGATAGAGAGATTAGATACGTACCTTTTCTTATCCGGCAAGTAATATATCCTCTTTTTTTACTAGGGTTTCGGAAATTCAGATTACAAATCTAACAAGAACCAATGATACTTTACAACGAAAACACAATCTAAGGTTTTTTCTTGGCAAGTACACAACCTAAGTTAAACATCAAGATCCTAGAGATGTTTCGTTTTCCGGTGAGTCTTGGAGGTGGTAACCCGAAGCCGTCGGATGAGCAGAATCATCGGGCGGTGGTGGATGAGGTTGACTTTTTCAAATCGGCGGAGAAGAGAGATAGGGTTTCACGTGATGATCAGAACACTATCACCGATGAGACTCATAGGGTTCATGTCAAAAGGGAAAATTCACGTGTTGATGATCGTGACAATCGTTCTACGGATCATATTAATGTAAGTAGCAGTTTATTACTTCATTTTAATCTTCACTTTTTTTTTCTTACCGTCCCATCATTTTTTTTTGTCAGTATCATTTAATTACTGAGGGTTTTAGTAATTAAATTACAAACAATAATTTCGTAATAGATGGAACACTTGTTCATTATAATTTCTATGATTATAATTGTAAATAGATTGGACTTAATCTTCTCACTGCGAATACGAGAAGCGACGAATCAACGGTGGATGATGGATTATCTGTGGATATGGAAGAGAAACGTACAAAGAATGAGGTACACTTATTAAATTCGTACAGCTCATCTTTTAAATAATAAAACAAGCATAAGTAACTCATTAGATCATCTATTTTTATTTCATTCTAATTGGTTATCGGAACGTAATTTAAACACCGTAATGTTTATCTTACGAACCAAAAACAAAAAAGATTGTCAAACTCTATCAAAATGGTACATTTTTGTACTAAATCTTGACAATTTTATTTTCCTTTCCGTTTTCATTTTCTCATGTTGAATAGATGAAATAGACGTATTATTTCGTCAAATTACTTTTTGTTTCTTGAGATTTTGTGTAAAAATCGTTTTCATAGACTTTTTGATCATCTATTTTTTTTCTTTGTTCCGATTGGTTCATAAGATATATAACTAGATATTTTAGAATTTTCCCTATATAATAATCCATTAACAAACATTTTAGAGAGATTTGCAAATTATTTTAATAGAAATATTGGTTGGTCTAAAATATGTTATGATTGTGTGTAAATTAAATGAAGAATGCACAACTTCGAGAAGAGCTAAAGAAGGCGAGTGAAGATAATCAAAGACTTAAGGAAATGCTAAGTCAAACAACAAACAACTTCAACTCCTTGCAGATGCAACTTGTTGCTGTCATGAGGCAACAAGAAGATCATCATCACCTGGTATTAATTAATGAACACTCTAATTCATCTTAATATTTGAATTAATTATCATTTATAACAGATATCGATCAAACGTACCTCCCAAGTTTAATCAGTTAAGGTTTTAAACTCTTCTTTTCATCAGGCCACGACCGAGAACAAAGACAACGCCAATAACAGACATGAAGCGCCTGAAATGGTTCCGAGACAGTTCATTGATTTGGCACCACAGTCCGATGAAGCATCGTCCGAGGAGAGGACGACGGTTCGGTCAGGATCTCATCCATCTCTTCTAGAGAAATCTAACTCACGTCAAAACGGAAAGAGATTGCATGTAAGAGAAGATAGCCCAGAAACCGAATCCAATGGCTGGAGAAACCATAACAAAGTTCCTAAACACAACGCCTCCTCCAACAATTACAATGGCAATTGCAATGGAAATATCATCGAGCAATCGGCGGCCGAAGCCACCATGCGTAAAGCCCGTGTCTCGGTTCGTGCTCGATCTGAAGCTCCCATGGTAAGTTGGTAACACTAATCAATCTTCCTCTATAGTCTTTATATTAAGGATTGATCAATTCAAATGTTTTGGAGATTAACTAATCTAAAACCTCAATGACATTGTTTTACAGTTAAGCGATGGATGTCAATGGAGAAAATACGGACAGAAAATGGCAAAAGGAAACCCATGCCCTCGAGCTTATTATCGTTGCACAATGGCCGTTGGATGCCCCGTTCGCAAGCAAGTAAGTTATTTTTAAACATTTCAAAGACCTAATATTTTTAGGGTCTAATCAAGTGTACAAATATGTATTGATTAATGTATTTTTAACTAATTTAATGATGACCTGACAGGTGCAACGTTGCGCGGAAGACAGAACCATTCTCATAACAACCTACGAAGGAAACCATAACCATCCATTACCTCCAGCAGCTTTGAGCATGGCTTCAACCACAACCGCAGCCGCAAGCATGCTCCTCTCAGGCTCCACAATGTCAAGCCAATACGGTTTAATGAACCCAACAAATCTCTTAGCTCGAACCATGTTACCGTGTTCTTCAAGCATGGCCACTATCTCAGCCTCTGCACCATTCCCAACCGTTACATTAGACCTCACAGACTCATCCAACGGTAACAATCCAACGAATAATCCGTTGATGCAACTCTCTCAACGTTCTGGCTTCGCAGAGTTAAACCAATCGGTTTTACCTCAAATGATGGGTCAGGCTTTATATTATAACCAACAACAGTCCAAGTTCTCGGGCTTACAGTTACCATCTCAGCCGCTGAACGGTGGCGAGAGCGTAAGCGCGGCTACTGCCGCTATCGCCTCGAACCCCAACTTTGCAGCGGCTTTAGCTGCAGCCATAACGTCTATTATCAACGGTTCGAATAATCAGCAGAATGGGAATAATAATACCAGTAATGTTACAACGAGCAACGTTGACAATAGGCAATAACATTTTTTCAAATGTTTTAGTTAGGGTTTTTTTTTTCTTTCGTGTTTTTTTTTTAAATTTTATTTTAAATTTTGGATTGTAGTTTGCGGCCTTTTGCCTCCATTTTTTGGTTCTTTCTTTTCCGAACAACCAGAGTTTTGAGAACAAATTTATTTGCTTCGTTCAATCTCTATGATCGACAATTATGCTCAGTGGCGGATTTATAAACTATTTGTACCAGGACAAAACTCAAAACTGTTAAACAATTGATTATAAAATAATACATCAATAAAAATAAATAAGTACACTAAACTTAAAAATTTATAGAGACAACTGCAAGTAACGTCCGCCCTGATTGTGTTCAGGGATATAATATAAAAATTGCTTAAACTATCCATAATTACTTTCTTTCAAAGTCAAGTGTCGACTGTGTCGTAATCAAACGGTCGTTGTCTGGTGTTTAAAGCCTTTGGGGGTATAGCGTCAACTTGATCCACTCTCGAGTTCAAATTACTTCCGAATTCTTATAATTCTATGTGTCCAGTCAAAACAGTATTGAAAAAACTCAACTGACATATTCTTGTAAAAAGCTGACTAAATACACTATAGAGTTAAGAGTGGGCTGGGTTTTAGCCTTTTAGGAAAGTGAAGAGTGAACCCAGCCCAGATAGACACAGTTTAGAAAATCAGAAATCTAATTACACCGTTTTCATTTGTCACGACTCATGTTCTGTTATAAAGCAAGATACTATGTTTTTTTTTTTTTTTTTTATAAAATCAGTAGTCACATCCTTTATGTGCCTTCGCTAGATAAAAGTCTTTTTTTTTTAAATGTATTATTATAAAGTATAAACCAACCCCAAAAAGGGAATCAGAACAGTGAAAATTCACGGTGACTTCACTAGATAAAAGTCTTTATTATACTTTAATAAAGTTTTTTTTTAATGCCTACTCTGGGAAATACTAGTTAGATACAGTGACACCAATAATACAAGGGATTAGAGTGAAAGGATAGAAACTTGCAGGGGGTTAAGTGGAAAATATGAAAAGGTGAAACTTTAATGAAGGAAACTTGAAGGGGTTATTAAGTGGCAAATATGGGAAACTTAAACGAAACGTGTGTGTTTATAGGTCCCACGCAGCGTCATCAACGTGAAGGCGTTTGCTTGTGCTACAAATCAAAGCAACCTTATATTTTCCCTTTGCAGCAAACACCAATCAGACAAGTCTATTATTTATTTTTGCCAAAAAGTAAACAAACAAAAAAACGCTTAATTTTTAACGTTAGAAACTCCAGAGATTACGACAAAAAAAAAAAAAGAAACTCCAGAGATTAGTGTATATGTATTAAGTATCGTAATATTGTTTTAAAATCATTTCTATTATTCTATAAGGTAAGGTAGCTAGGGACTAATTAACAAGGGATATCAAACTAGAAATGGTATAACAGCGTTAAATTTAACAAATATATTAGAAGATATTAATACATACAAGGTTCTTCCTTGCACACTTCAAATAGAATGATCTTGATATGGAAAACAGACTTAAAAAAATATATTAGAAGATATCATAACTATGTACTTCAAAAAAAAAATTAAAAAAAAAAATCTGTAAACTTATGTTTTTGGCGTAAAGAAACTTATATACTTGTTAATGAAAATTTAAATTTATCCTAGATATTATGGCTTTTTAATTCAAGCAAACAATCGGGGTAAAGATGTAAATAAAATATAGTTAAAGGATCGAAAAGTTGAAGTGAAAAATTGCACTTCTTCCTTGTAGAAAAAGAATTATGCTGATCTGTCGGGGCCCACGCATAGCAAGCAAAGTTTCATAAACGTGACGTTTGCTTCTGAATCTAACTCACATTTAAAACTTTAAATTCCTTCATATATTTAAAATTTTTCCATTTGCAAGCAACAACAAGTTTATTATCAATCAACCAATCGGCATTGAAAGAAAGAAATGAACTTTATTACTATGTTTCTCTAATTCTTTCTTCTTTGAAGTCATTTACGTATAAATATAAACCCCTACATCATTCTTCTTCGTCTTGTCAACTTATTAGTAAGCTTTAAGAATATCTACCAACATTTTTTCTGTGAGTGTTCTTTAACTTCTTCTCTGTTTTCCATTTTTTTTTTCTATCCTCAAAACTTTTTCAGGGAGTATTGAATCATTCAATTTATGTTTGTTGTTGTCTTTGGTTAGTCAGATCTGAATGCTAATGTTTTCGAATATTTTCGATTTTCGATTTTTTCCTCTGTTCTCACTTAAATATTGGAATTTTCTTCTGAGTTTTCCTTAGATTCTTCACTTTAAGTACTATTTGATGATTTATTTGGAAGTAATATTCGGTGATAGAATATGAGTTTGTTTGATTTTGTGTGGGGCACATTTCTGAGTTTTCTGTACCAAATATTCTCATACTTTTTCATTTTAATCAACAGTATTAAACTTTAGCTTGTCTTAGTCTTCTCTAGGATTTTTTGTATTATAACACTGAAAGATTCTAGTTGTTTGATTAAAGTTTCTAGTTTCTACTCCGGTGTGTCTTATGGCACCACCTCAAATTTGAGTAATAGAATAGTTAATGAAAATCTGTTGATTTGTTGGTGTCTGTTTGTGATTAAAGACAATGAATGGGAATTTTTCTTTTTTACTTATTTAAAACCTTCAATATTTTCTATAATTTTTTTTTTTTTTTTAAATCTTGAATCTTGGATCTTTTGTTAAGGAAATCGGCTTAGTATATGGTTCTAACTTTTAATGTGTACAGGGCTGTCTGAATAAGACTACTAATGGTTTGTTTTGTAGGGATAAGACATATAAACATGATTAATCACCAGATTAGTCTATTAAATTCTTAGTGTTGTTGCATACATTATTTAAAACATTAACAACTAGGTATTATATATGATTATGTTTATTGATATGAGATTGTTATTTGATGACAGGTAAAAATGGGGACAAGGTTTCAATCCTTCTTGCTAGTGTTCTTGCTTTCATGTTTAGTCCTTATATCCACAGCCTCGTGTGAACAAACCAATGATGGAACGATTAGAATTGGATTGAAGAAGAGGAAGCTAGACCGAGCCAACAGACTAGCTTCTCAGCTGTTTTTGAAAAACCGAGGATCTTTGGTTACCAAATATTATTTTGGACTAAATGATGCAAATCCGGATGTTGTTCCTCTTAAAAACTATTTGGATGCTCAATATTATGGTGATATTTCCATTGGTACTCCTCCTCAGAAGTTCACTGTGATCTTTGATACTGGAAGCTCTAATCTCTGGGTACCATCTGTTAAATGTTACTTATCGGTAAGGATTTTCTAGCTAGTGGTTAATTTGTTCTTAGAAAATCCCAAAAGTCAAAACAAAACATGACTTTTTAGTGTGTGTTTTTCCAGATTTCCTGTTACTTTCATACCAAATACAAGGCTAGCGAGTCATCCTCATACAAAAAGAACGGTTTGTTCTCTCAATTCAAACTTTTCTTTGATTCTTGAGCTTTGGTACCTTTGATGTTTCTTGATAACTCTTCAAGAAAGAGATGGATTTAGCATTTGATCTTAACATTTCAGGAAAACCTGCGTCAATCCGATATGGGACAGGTGCTATCTCTGGTTACTTTAGCAATGATGATGTTAAAGTTGGTGAACTTGTGATCAAGGAGCAGGTAAACTCGATTCATCTGCTCTCATATTTCAGATTCTTGAGAGTTTTATATTTTGTTTGCCATGTCTATTATCACAGGAATTCATAGAAGCTACTAGTGAGCCTGGTATTACTTTCTTGGTGGCCAAGTTTGATGGTCTCCTCGGTTTGGGCTTCAAAGAGATTTCTGTAGGAAACTCAACTCCGATTTGGTATGAAAAAAAAACTACTTTCTTTCATTTGACTAAAGACTTAGTTGTACCATTTGAATATGAATGAGCAATTTATGTGGTTTATAGGTACAACATGGTAGAGAAAGGTCTGGTTAAGGAACCCATTTTTTCATTCTGGCTTAACCGTAACTCGAAAGATTCAGAAGGTGGTGAAATTGTTTTTGGTGGAGTTGATCCAAAGCATTTCATAGGAGAGCATACTTATGTTCCTGTGACACATAAAGGTTACTGGCAATTTGACATGGGTGATCTTCAGATTGCTGGCAAACCGAGCGGTTCGAATGCTTTTGAGATTTTTCAGTTTCATCATGAATGACTCCTTTAAATATCATTTTTCATCTAAATTTCTATGTAATTCAGGATATTGTGCTAAAGGTTGTTCTGCGATTGCTGATTCTGGAACTTCTCTGCTCACCGGTCCATCGGTGAGAAAGATTTTATTGAAGTTTATGTAGATTATTCACTGCTTATCTCACCTGAAACATGCTGACTAACTATATTTTCTTTTTGCTATATGTCTTGTTAAGACTGTCATCACCATGATCAATCATGCAATTGGAGCAGAAGGAGTTGTAAGCCACGAGTGCAAGTCTGTCGTGGGTCAATATGGAAAAACCATGTTGAACTCTCTTCTAGCTCAGGTTGAGAATCACTGCTCAAAACCAACACATTCTTACCTATATTTATAAGCAAACAAAATCTTGAATTTTGCATCATTTGAATTGTAGGAGGATCCAAGGAGGGTATGTTCACAGATAGGACTCTGTGCGTTTGATGGTGAACGAAGTGTGAGGTCAGTACTTAAATGATTGAGGGGAAATAAATATTTCAAGCATCAAACTTAAAGACTGTTTCATGTTTGTCTGCAGTATGGGGATTCAGTCAGTTGTAGACGATGAACATTCAGGTATTCTCAATGAGGCGATGTGCAGTGCCTGTGAAATGGCAGCCGTATGGATGCAGAGTGAATTGTCTCAGAATGAAACTCAAGAACGTATACTAACTTACGCTGCTGAGGTGAGTTATATGAGTCTTGAAGCCCTACTTTAGACATAAACAAACCTGTTTAAGAAAATTTTAACCTCTGTAAAATCTTTTTAGCTTTGTGATCATATACCAACCCAAAACCAACAAACAGCAGTGGACTGTGAGAAGGTTTCCTCCATGCCTATAGTCACATTCTCAATTGGTGGCAAAAGCTTTGATCTCTCTCCTCAAGATGTAAACTACTCTCATCAGTTTTTCCTTAAGTCTTAGCTCACCAAATATCATCAGAAGGAGATTAACTTAACTATTTTTTCGTTGTTCTATCGATCAGTATATATTCAAGATTGGCAATGGAGTTGAGACTCAGTGTACCAGCGGTTTCACCGCCATGGATATTCCTCCGCCTCGTGGACCACTCTGGTAACTCTCATCTGCAAAATCTATTCTACTAACCAAAAACCACAAAGGTGTTTCCTAAACTTTTATGTAAATTGCGCGAAAATACAGGATCTTGGGTGATATCTTCATGGGACCATACCACACTGTGTTCGACTATGGGAAAGCAAGAGTTGGGTTTGCCAAAGCTGCTTAAAAATATCTCTTTTTAACACCCTTCTTTTATATGATATGTTCTAGAAAAAAAAACTGAAATGATTGTAATAACTTAAACATATTGTTATCCTAGAATGGTATCATCATCTTAATACATATATTTATTTGGTTTCAGCTATTTGATTTTCTTTAATTTACAGAGTACTAGGATAGCAATGAGTCCAAAGATTGAGTATTCTCATGATCCATGTATATCCTTACTCACTTAGCCTTTGCCAAAGCCAGTGTCGTTGACCTCGCTCGCAGAGTCAAGAAAATTCCCCTGAAAAAACAAAAGAAGAAGAATGCTGAGGTTACAAAGAAGTTTAAATCAAGTAACTACAACAAGAATGAAAACATTGTGATAGAGGCAGTGGGTTAGGAAGGGGTTTAGTACTACTATCTACTATTCACTGTCTTACCAAAAAAATGCGACGAGGCTGTGCAAGATGACCCGGAAATGCAGTGGCACATATTTGTAGTTTACCCATCCCACCACCGGGAAAAACTGTCATTAATATCATAGAATAAATCATCTAGATATTGTGATTGTGGACATTAACTAAATTGATATCTACCACTTACCGTCCATGCTGTAAACTGGACTGTAGGGTAAGTCTTCTTGATCCTCTGTCTAACAAGATTCCAGGGAGTTCCTAGTTGACTCAAATATTATAGAAGTGTTATCAGAACTCAGAACCTGTAGTACAATCCACGACTTTTCGGGTTTTGAAAATGGAGTGAAGAAGGAACTTACTTTCGATGACTACTCCATAATAGATCATGAAAAGCAAATGGTTCAATGGTGACAATGTTAGTTGTTCCAAAATTACCTACCAAATTTTCAAACAGACCATTTAGCTCAAACTTCAATCAACCTAAAACATACAAACCATCGAAAGGTATTGACCATTTCACCTTCTTTGCCACAGTCGTTGTATCTTTCTTCCCTTTAAAAAACTTATCTAGATATGTATGAAAGAAATGCCCCGCTGGACCGAGAAAACCACCAGCAAATATCTATTGAAGAAGGCAATAGAGAACTCAATCACAAACAATTTACACAAGAATCATCTCAAAACTATCAAATGAAGCTATGATTGGCTTCAAATTGAAGATTATACAAGAAAAAAGATTCAAGCTTTACCACTTTAAGAAGAACCCTTCGCAGCTGAATCTTCTGTATACCAGAGAGCTTCTGAGAAACAACATCGCTAACACCTGACAATACTCCAGCAGTAAGTGCCTACAAATACAATCAAATTGACTCCAAGTTCATAAAAAAAATGGATTGGATTACAAAAACAGAAACGTTTCAATCCAAAACAACATCAAACCGATGAAACTAAACCTAATCTCAAAGAAACAAAACTAATCCCAAACTTACAGTAATCGCTTCGCCTAGGATAAAATTAATCAAAATTAAATCAGAAAGAAGAAGAACAACAACAACAATAGAAGAAAAAGCTCGAACCTTTGTTCTTAAAGGATGTTGTTGAAGCTGTGATAAGTACCGTTGCAGAGTCGTCTTCTTCGGTGATGATCCCATTTTTTTGGATTTTTCTCTTCGATACTCTCCAATGTTTGGTCAAAGATACTTAGCACTGTAGTTTAGTGTTTTAAGCTTATCAAATTCCTAAAAACAAAACCTAACCGGTTTGATCCCAATAGTTAACAATCAAACAAAACCGATCCGGTTACTTTGGTTATAGACTAATGAAGACTCGTTCTACGAGGATGGCGGGTAAAATTGGGAGGCTTTACGGTTAGACCAAAACCGTCACAGAAGAAAGGATCAAACCTAACAATTAATTTGGTCTTTGGTCAAAATACTCTCTTTGGTCAATTCAATTCCTTATAGTTTTCTTTGTTTTGTTTTATTTCATGTTGGCCTATTATCTAAAACCTATATATACTACATAAGAACTCTTCTTCCATTCATCAAACAAAATCACAATACTCCAACGGAGATTAAGAAACCAACAATACCAATAACCAATCAATAATCGGTTTAAAGTTTAGATTGATTGACTTATTGACGAATCATATTTGCTACAATGGCTTCATTGCAGGTTTCAAGATTAGTTCTTTCGTCTTCTTCATCTTTCTCGAGACCTAAAGCCGCAGTTTCTATCCCCAAGTTACCCAAGTTTCATGTCTCGATTCCTAAAATACCGGCAAAGAAGCAGACTTTATCGGTTAAAGAACCGAGCTTTGAGATTAAAGAAAGTGTTCCTCTTTTGTTGAAACAGAGGAGAGAGACTGATTCTATCCAAAGAGCGCGTCTTAATGTTGTTCTTGAAGAAGTTATGGATAGGATTGAGATGCACAAGAACATCGGAGATCAGCGCAACAATTGGAACTCTCTCTTGCTCAATTCCGTCAACATGATCACTCTCACCGCCGTTTTGATGGCTGGAATAGCCGTAGTTAACAGTAACGGTGGAGATTCTGTAACCGCCGTGAAGATAGCTTCAACGGTTTTGTTAACCTCTGCAACGGGTTTTGCTGCCTTGATGAGCAAGATTCAACCTTCGCAGCTCGCTGAAGAACAGAGAAACGCAACGAGGCTGTTCAAGCAGCTGAAAAATAAGATCGAGATGTTTCTGAGAGAAAACGAGGAGATCGAAGAAGAAGATGTTAAGGACGCGATTCAGAGAGTGTTGTCTCTAGACAAAGCTTACCCTCTTCCTCTGATCGGAATAATGCTTGAGAAGTATCCGCAAGAGTTTAAACCGGCGACTTGGTGGCCTGAAAACAAACAGAGAAACCCTAAAACAAGTCTTGCAAACGGGTGGAGTCAAGACCTAGAGGCGGAGATGAAAGAAGTTTCTCATTTGGTGAAGAGCAGAGACGCAGAAGAATATGAGAAATTAGGTAACGTTGCTTTGAAGGTAAACCGGTTCTTGGCTATCTCTGGACCAGTTTTAACTGGAGTTTCCGCAGTAAGCTCTGTATTTATCGGTCAAGATTCCGGTTTAGCTGGAATTGTCGCAATGACATGTGCTTCTTTGGCTGCAATTGTGAACACTTTAGAGCATGGTGGTCAAGTGGGAATGGTGTTTGAGATGTATAGAAACTCAGCTGGATCCTTCTCTCTGTTAGAAGAAACGATGAAATCGACAGAGAAGAGAGAGAACGGACAAGTGTTTGAGACAAAAGTTGCATTGAAGTTAGGGAGAAGCTTGTCGGAACTGAGAGATCTTGCGAAGAGATCGGATCTTTCTCAGGTTAAGGCTAATGAATTCGCAAGCAAGCTCTTCTAGTTTTTTCTTACAGAGAGAACATTTATTCATTCTTTTATATATAGATGAATTCATTCATTCTTTGATTTATTTGTTACCAACAAAATTATTTTACTTTTACAATTAGTCGAAACTTCAACGATAATTTGAATGAAACATGAACCTTTGTCTGGATGATCTTTTAGCATAAGCTGTAAGACTGGGTATTTTAACGAACCGAGTCAAAACTTAAACGAAATTATTCAACTAATTTGACCCAATCTAGTTTAAACCGATTGGGGTCAAAAAGTTTACCCTGAAAAAAAAAACGGAACAGACTTTGTTCCAATTGATTATACCGAAAATCTTTAATTCAAAAGTTTTTAATTAAAATTGATACTTAAAAATACTGAAATTGTTGTATTTAGAGAAAATTTTCATTGAGTTGAGTGCACAAAATAGGTAAATTAAGATATTATTTAATTATACTTAATTTAATAGGATGGGTGGTATATAATTTTTAGTTTTACTGAGTACATAATCCTAATTTATAAAAAAATTACAATATAATTTTTTTAAACTATGAGTGAATGTGCACACCCTACCGTTATCATACATACGCCCTGTAAGTACTAAGTAGTCGAATAATGATGTAACGTAGACAAAAAAAAAATACGTATATGTTTATTTTATTTAATGAATCAAAGATAATTATGTACATGAATGACAAATCAAACCGAACCCGACTGAACTAAGATCAATTATAATCCGGCGACGAAATTTCCACCACCCTAAACAAGTTCAAAAGAACAATGTTTCTTGTGTCTTATGCTATCCAATACTGAAGTTTTTGTCGCAAAAAATATTGTCGCCAAATGCAGATGAGGTCAGAAAAACTTGGAAGATTCACCTAGGATACAACACAGTTATCGAAACCTCGTCCACTTAAGACGCTGAATTAAACTCTTTAAGCTTATTGATGGATCTACTTGCTGGTTTCACCGAGAAAGGGATAGTGACGAGAGCAGCTTCTGTAGGTTTAGGTATTGTTAAAGTATTTGGAGAGAAGTTTAATTTCATCGCAGCAGAAGTAGGTAAAACTGTGAAGGCCATCGATTGTTAAGAGAAGATAGCAAGTCATGAGGTGAGTATTTTCTTTTATATCAAAACAAAAAAAAAACAAGTCATGAGGTGAAGGAGAACGGGATTGTCTATCTATCTATGTAAACAATTAATGTTTAACTATTAAAATCTTTTATTTGGCTTTAAAGTTTAAGTAAAGATAGTTCCAAAAACTTTTTTTCTCAAATATACTCTTAATAAATTTCGAAAATCGACTAAATAAATATATATATATATATATAATTATTAATGATACTAAAAAATACATAGTATGTCAATGGTTCGTACTTTTCGTGTATGTCCACGCGAGCAAGGTTCGAATCTGAAATTTATGGTATAACTGGTATAACTATGTATATAATATATATTAGTTATACTAGTACAACTTGGTAGAACTTGGTATATCCCAGTATAATTGGTACGAGTACATGAGTATAATTCGACTAATAGTTGTATTCGACCAATAAATTTAAAACAATTTAAAAAAATAAAGAGTACTTTCGTCATTCAAGGGGTATGTAGATTAATGAAAGATATAAAATATTTAATTTGGGAGAATAAAAACCATAACTCGTTTAAATTACAATAATTATTTGTCAATCATACAAGAATTCACTGACTTATAGAGTCAAGAAGATATTTTCTATTATCATTATTATTTTCACAAGTTTAAAACCATTTTAGAAAACATTTCTCTATCATAGCGTAAGCTACACGTCAAAAATATCCAGTAGTTTTTATTATGTGATGCGTTGGATCAGATCAAAGAAAAATGAAGTCAAGTACGATCTTCAAGTACCATAGGACCAAAGCAAAAGACACTACGTACTAGTGGCTGCAAAACTGTTTTAAAAATAAGTTAATATTAGACCACTCCAATGGAGGTTTTAAGATCAATGTCTCATATGCTCCTTGGAGCATATCCTATTTGTATTATTTGTATCACGAATCTCAAATTCGAATTTAGATCGCGTAGATGTGCACAAAATGTCCGAACAAATAATTTATAATATTGTAATTATATATATTTATATATTTATTTGGTCGATAATTTAATGAAACCAAAATTGTCATTTTACTAACAGATGTATATGAGATTGTTTTTAACTGAAAACAAAACTGGAAAATGGGCATTTGAGATTTTTACCCGGTTTTAGAGTTTGTTCTTGAAATGATGTGGCGTATTGCTATTGGTTGCTAACTAAGTAAAAATCTCTGATTTTTTTCTCTATTCCCATTTTTCTTACACCGAACTCAAAGAGGTTTTCTGCTAAAAAACCATCAAACTTATTAAAATTTGCAAATTTGACATCAACGTAAAAATTGTGCATGTTAATCTATCGACCTCAAAAGCCATGCACAATATAGTCCATACGACGTGTCCCGTTTGATTGCTGTTAAAAAAAACTAACAAAATTGGTTAAATGATATCGTTTTATAAGACTACCTGCTATTGTTTTGCCTTAAGACAACCTTAAGAAAACCAGATGCATGAAATTTTCAATCAGAGACTCATCCATGAATAATACAAAATCTTTCTCGAACAAGATACGACGTTAGATTGATCGATGTCAGCTCTGTCTCCGGCGATAAGAGATGGTTGCGACAGAGCGTCAGAGTTTCTTGATACGACATGTGGATTCACGATCAACCAGGAGGAGGATGTGTTCCCGGAGTTTGCTGACACGGTGGTCTCCTGGACATCATTGACGTCGACGATCTATTCTGTTTCGCTGGAGATACGCTTCCTGACTTGGAGATCGACCATGAGATCTTATTCGGGGATTCCGATCATATGAACGCTTCTTCGACAACATCTGATAAGACTGATAGTGAAGGGGACACTAATAAGGGTATTTCAGAAAAAGTTCATGAAGAAGTCATCAGCAAAAGAGACGACGATGTTATGGCGGAGTCGGTGATTTATGACGGTGACGGTGACCAATAAGAAATCAAATAACAAAATTGCAATTCATTTTTAAATGTGACAAGTAGATTTTAACTGTGAATCTTGTTGTCGTTGAATAACTTAATGAAATCATATTATCAAAATACATATATACATGTTCATTTACCAATCAAAGATAAATTACTACTACATAAAATATTAAGAAAAAATGATAATTGGGATGTGTGTGAAGGTATATTGGACACCAGAGCTACACATGAGATTCGTGGAGGCAGTGGAACAGTTAGGAGTGGACAAAGCTGTTCCTTGTCAAATTCTGGAGGTTATGGGAGTCCACCGCCTCACTCGCCGCAACGTCGCTGGTCCCCTCCAAGTAAACTATTTATAACACCGCTTGACAGAGCTAACTCAACCATGATAAACTGTCGGTAGTATTAACATACAAAACGTTGTCGTTTAAACAATTCCGTTAATTTTCTAACAGTGACCAATCAAGACACGTCGATAATATACGTTTAGACTATATTGCGAGTGACTTTTTAGATCGATAGATTGACCTGTACAGTTTTGACGTTGATGTCAAATTTGCAAATTTTAATAAGTTTGGTTTTTGAGCAGAAAACTCAACTCAAGGTATCATCATCTCCATTTTCGCCATGATCGAAGAATAACAGAGAGAACTTGCGAGAGTACTTCTTCAATTTTTTCTCTTTTTTTGAAAACTCAAATTCTGGTTTTGGAAGCTCTGGAGATTTTAAGTTTTCTTTGATAATTGTTAAGTAAGTTAATTTATCTAGTGTTTGATTCTGATGATTGAGTTCACCGGTTTGAGATAGCTATCAAAATTTCTAGTATTTTAAGTCAGAAAATGTCGACGAAGAATTATTGATCTGTTATATTAGATTTGTTGAGAATTGGGATTAAGGTTTGTTCTGCTTCATTTGCTCTATTGATATGTTTTATTAGATTTGTTGATAATTGGTGAAAAGTTCGAATCTTTATTGCAGAGTTGGTGAAAAGTTAAAATCTAACTGAATCCAATATTTGTAGTTTACGATGTTGTTGGGATTGTAGCCAAATTATCTGATTGTATTGCTGCAAAGGGCAGGGAAATTCTTGGTTACGATGTTTTTGTCCCTCAAAATAGAAACATCTTCTACTCTATAAGGTAAAGTTCCTAAATTTTTCATTTGAAAAAATCTCATCTTTGATGCTAATTCAATAGACTCTCTTGGTTAGTTTTTGTGCTTTCAAAGTGAATACTATAAACTCTAAAAGCTTAAAAGTGTTTTGATTTCTATTTTCGTTTTTAGAGATTGGAATGTAGTTAAAAATATAGACTTTTCCTGAAAATGTGTGATTCTTTTTTCGGTAGAACCATTGTCTGGTTGAAATGTTACATAAATGGCAGGATGGAAAGCTTCATGTTGATATAACATGTGTCATAAGGTTTACATGTTACTCTTCTCAACGGACTAAATGGTTAGATTAAGTATGAATGTATGACTACTGATTGTGTAATATTTTGTGTATCAGTAATCATGAAAGAGCTTCAAACACGCATATTTTGCCGTTTCTCAAGAGGAATGACATCTCTTATCATTATTTGCAAACAACCGATCAGAACAAAATAGAAGAAGAGATTTTGGAATTGGTCCTTATGATTCTAAGGAGGGGTTTTAGAGATTAGACAAAGTAATTTCTGAGAAAATAATAGTTCTGAAGAGTCTGCTAGAAGAGGTAATGTCTGTGTCTACTCTGCTTGTATTTTGGTTATTTGAAATTGAGATAATTGGTTAGCTTGATTAGAATTGAGATAATGGGTTAGATTGATTGTTTCAAATGTTGTTTTTGATATTTTTATGTTTGGAAATGGAAACTGCATCTGTTTACTTATTGTTCATGATTTGTTTCTGTTTGCAAAATGCATTTGTTCTAAACTGCATCTGTTTTTGGATTGTTGATGATGTTGTTTTTGTTTGCAAAATGCATATGTTATAAGGTTAATGTAAAACTTTTTGAATTATCAAGTTTAATCAAGCATGTTTAAAAAAATTATCAAGTTTACAAAATTAATCAAATATGTTTTACAAGATTTCTAAAATTAAAAATTTAAAAACCTCATTAGAGGTTCTAACCATTCAAACATTTTTTTGCTAAGAGTTTCTTAACTTTGTTTTTTTTTACAAAATTTGTATTATAAATAATGTTAGGAATCTTGGAACTCAACCATTAGATATGCTCTTATATATATAGTGGCCTAGTGGGTGGAAGCGTACCATTAAATAAAATAAAGATGAAAGGTACATGTAGGATAAATAATGATTGCACATGAATACAACTTTCATTAAACTAAGATTTATGGTTAATAATTACACCTTTATATTTTCTTAGTCTAATTATTAACAATAACGAAGTAGTACATTCATTTTTCTTCTTTGAAGTTATCATTAATAAAAAAAAATGGGGAAGTACCCTGCTTTGATGATCTTTCTTGCTTCTTCTCTTCTTCTTGTCTTTCAAAATCTCGAAGTCGTTAACGCCGTCGGGTGTGCCGGAAGCTTCTTCAACGGTAACAGTAGCTACGGTCAAAACCGCGAGAATCTCTTCTCTACTCTTGCCGATAAAGTCGTCGCCAATGGTGGATTCTACAACGCTTCAATCGGCCAAAGTCCTAACAGAATTCACGCTCTTGCTCTCTGCGCAAGAGGCTTCGAGCAACAAGCTTGTATCAGTTGTGTCGAAAAAGCGACTAAGGGTATACAAACGAATTGTCAAAACCGCATGGATTCGTTCACGTGGGACAAAGACGATGAAGACAATGTTTTTTGTCTTGTAAGTTCCTCAAACCATTCAACTTTCGGGAACCTCGAGCTTACCCCTGTTGTTAGATACCAAAGTCCACTTAGTATTGAGTCATCTAAGAACTTGACCCTTTTCGAACAAGAGTGGGATGCAACGGTTAATCGAACCATCGAGGCGGCCTCAAAAGCTGAAAATTCTTCGGTACTTAAGTACTATAGAGCCGACAAAGCGGAGTTCACTGAGTTTCCAAATGTTTACATGTTGATGCAATGCACACCTGACTTAACTTCACAAGATTGCAAGACTTGTTTGGGAGAGTGCACGAGGCTTTTTAAAGAATTGTTTTGGGGAACACAAGGAGGTGAGGTTAATCGCCCGAGCTGTTTTTTTAGGTGGGATTTCTATCCTTTCCATGGTGCTTTTGATAATGCAACAAGAGTTCCTGCGCCACCTCGACCTCCGCCTCAGGAAATGGAGAGCTCTATAACAAACAAGAAAGGTAAAACAAATGAGATAGACCATTGCCACAATTTGTAATGTGATAAAATGGTTCTCATGCATACTGAAAAGGGGTTAATAATTTTCAGGAGGAAGCATTGGAAATGGCCTTACTATCGCCATATTTGCGGTTTTTACTTTCATTAATATTTTGGTGTTTGTTGGCTTCATCAAAGTCTATGCACGGAGGAGAAAATCAAAAAACGGAATCAATGGTAAGTGTAGCTTGCTTCTTGATTCAATCAACCTTATTATAATTTGGAGATCAACAGTTTTTTTTTTGTTTTTTTAGTTGGTAGTGCAGAGTACTCTGATTCTGATGGTCAGTTCATGTTACGGTTTGATCTTGGAATGATATTAGTGGCAACGAATGACTTCTCGTCTGAAAATACGCTTGGCAAAGGTGGATTTGGTACGGTCTATAAGGTAGTAATAACATTTTTTATTTTTCCTTGTATTGAGTTATTTATTAATCTTGGTCTTGGATAAGTAACAGATCTTAAGAACTGGTTTCAGGGGACATTACTAAGCGGGAAAGAGATAGCCGTGAAGAGATTAATAAGAGGTTCAGGACAAGGAGATACAGAGTTTAAGAATGAGGTTTCACTCTTGACAAGACTCCAACATAGGAATCTGGTTAAGCTTCTTGGGTTTTGTAGTGAAGGAGATGAAGAGATTCTTGTTTACGAGTTTGTCCCCAACTCAAGTCTCGACCACTTCATATTTGGTGAGCCTTCTGCTTAGATGCTGCATTTGTGAAATTTGAATGTTTAGTGTTTGACGCTTCTTTGGAAATCCTTCAGATGAAGAGAAGCGTTCACTTCTTACATGGGAGGTAAGGTTCAAGATTATAGAAGGCATTGCTCGAGGTCTGCTTTATCTACATGAAGATTCTCAGCTGAAGATTATTCACCGAGACTTGAAGGCTAGTAACATCCTTTTAGATGCTGAGATGAACCCTAAAGTTGCAGATTTTGGGACAGCGAGGTTGTTCGACAGTGATGAGACTCGAGCTCAAACAATACGAATAGCGGGAACCCGGTAAGAATATATCACTCAACCTTGAATACACATTACTTAAAAGAATCTTTCAAGACATTTAAATGAATCAAGCAATTATGAATTAATGTTATTTTGGTTGCATATGCAGTGGATATATGGCTCCTGAATATCTAAATCACGGACAAATCTCAGCTAAAGCTGATGTTTATAGCTTTGGTGTTATGCTTTTAGAGATGATAAGTGGTGAAAAAAACAATAGCTTCGAAGGAGAAGGACTTGCAGCTTTTGTAAGTTTTTTTTTTCTCATATTAGTCTTTGCACCATTTTTTCTCTTAATCTTCAAACCTCTATGCAGAAAAATAAGTATATTGTCTTGGTGCAGGCATGGAAGAGATGGGTTGAAGGAAAGCCAGATATTATAATTGATCATTTTTTGATAGAGCATCCAAGAAACGAGATCATCAAGATGATTCAAATTGGTTTGTTGTGTGTTCAAGAGAATGCAGCAAAGAGACCAACCATGAGCTCTGTAATTATTTGGCTTGGCAGTGAGACTACCATCATTCCTTTACCTAATGCTCCTGCTTTTACTCGAAGTCAATCCGAATCTGAAAGTGGTGCATTGTTAATGAGCGATGTCTTCACCGAGTTGAGTTGCCGTTGACTTCTAAATCAGTTAATCATGCAAACTATCTTCTGGTCTTGCAGTATTTTTACCTTTTGGCAAACAGAAAAACTAAATGTATGAATTATTTATTTTCTAAACTTTAGCTCAAAGCACAATACTGTATCATCATTTTTTTTTTGTGTTGGGTTGCCAATATAGGTTTTTGGTGGCCTATTTTAGTTTTTTTTGGATTTGGGGTTTCTGGTCTAGAAAACACTGTACCAAAGTCAATCTGTATACATTTTGGATCATTTAAATTGTTTGGAACATAAATAATATAACCAAAATTTACTTAAATCTACTTTAATTCATTGTTTGAATAATATTATAGTTATTGAGACTTTGTTTAAGAAAAAATGGCAATAACATTCCATCTAATTTTTGTTTTCTTGTTTTTCAGAATAAAGCAGTGTAAACAGAATGTCAACTTGATTGGTAAAACTACAGAATTAAACAAAATTATGCTATTTGACATTCTTCTAAAATGATTTTCCAGCAGGGTGTCATCTAATCTACTACACATACTTATACTTATATGCTTTAAAAACAAATGGATAAAACGTTTTATAAAAATTGTAAAAAGGATAAGAAATGTTTTCCGACCAATCAGACTCATAATTTTGATTACGGAAGCCGTTCACTTTTGCTTCAAGTCTTGGGGGGTTGGTGTAGTGAAGGTGTGCCCACCACTCACTTTTGCATGCTGGTCGCTTTGGTAACTTTCTCCTACTGGATTGATGGAGATGGTGACTCTAAAGAGGCGGATCTGCTTGGCTTACGATTCCAACGCTGGTTAGAGTACTGAGTACACCTCCCTTGAGGGCTAGGATTTTGTGTAGTTAGTTAGAGTTATCAGATTTTTTTGGTTTTTTGTAAACCGATCTTCAATCATTGTAACAGTATCTAAGACAATTTCTAAAATTGTTTTTAATAATGAAATGGGAATATTTTATAATAAAATAACCTTTCACCCAACAAATGGATGAAAAACTACATAATAAAATATTTATTATAAATGCAATATCATAATATATTTTTCAGTTTTTATTTTCTTATCCCATTATGCATATAGAATAAGAATTATTACATAAAATAGAGAGCAAGCTTAAGAAATTAAGATTGGAACCAAAGTCCTCCTAGTACTTAAGACCAAGAGTGAGGTCTAGGGATAACGTTTCATCACCCTTCGAAACTTTTGTTGAGTTCAAGGGATCATTTGCACCATCACCATCAGCAACGTTTACATTGTCTCCAAATTCAAATAGTCCGACCTGCAATAAAAATTACAGCCAAACAAAATCATTTTCATATTTCTACTTTCATCTATAATTTTAAGCCAATCAAAGTACAACAATCTTTTTGGAAGCGTACTGTGAACAATTTATTTTTCTGAATAGCGATATTGTTATATAAGAAATGCATCGGGACAGAAAGAAAATTTACTCTAGACGATTGAAAGAGAGAGTTGCAGCAAGATACTTCCATTTTTTTGTTACTTGATTCCAAAAATGTGGTTATCTTTTCATTCACATTGGGTTGCACCCTACAAGAGAAAAAAAAAACAATTACTTCACAGAAAGAAAAAAAAACCAGAAATTTATTAAATTAATTCATCTGAAACAATAGTTCACTATCACATGAATATATGAACCTTTGTTGATTTGGGATAAAGTTGATATTCTCTCGAAGGCGATCATAGATCTGAAGGTATTGCTGAGCCTGAGATTGTCTCATGTTCATTTGTTGTATATTTCTCCTTTCTGTCATAGGATTGGACATGTTTTTATGCATACACACATATTACAACTACACAACATATATTTTAACATATTTTGTTCTATTTTTTGTTTCTATACTATCTAAAAATGCATATAATAGTAGTTCTATACCAAAAAAAAAATCAAATTAAAAACCCCAATTTTTTAAAACAACAAAATTTTTACAAGCACATTTTTAGTTTAAAGGTTTCAGAAATTTTTAAATATTTAAAAATTAATAATTATCCATTATCCATTAAAATATCATATTTTAATGAAAATCTGACTGGCTCCAATCGCATAATAATATAAAATGTGTCGATTTAGACGGATATAATGGTTGATGGATATAAAAAATAATATATACTCTAAATCATTTTATATATGTGTTTTGTTGAACACCAGTATATTGTCCAATACAAAATTACTATACAAATATATTTATACTTTTTTAAAATGAAAAGTTTTTAGGATATCTATCTACCTTGTGCAGAATCTCCTCGATTCATGTTCCTATACATCTGTGAACGTAAACAAATTTATTTGAGTGAATACCCTCGAGCTTACATAATATCATTTATGACACGACACACCTATGTAAATGGGCAAATTTTGTATAGCAAGTTGATAATGTGAGGTATATATAAAACCTGGAGATGACTCTTCACTTGTGACATCGTGATGAGTCTTTCATTCATTAAGCTCAAAGTCCCTTTAGGAATTGCCTCATTCATTAAATTCAAAATCTTTTTGGGAGTTGCGCCTGTAATTTTAAATAGAATAATAGCATTAACCTTTTATTTATGGTGATTCTGAAATTAGTTTTACTATGTATAAAAAAAAATATCCCACTTACTTCTATCGCCACCAAGACGTTCAACAGCCTGAACAAAAAGAATGTGAAGATTTGCTGTCCATCGCATTCTCAACTTTGTTGATTTGGTGTAAGATCTCACATTCAAATTTCTCATTTTTTTTGGAGGAATTTAATAATTTTTTAGAAAATGAAGCAACTATTTATAGATAAAATTATAGAAAACCCCTTTAAAGTAGAAACAATTATGGAGTAAGAAACTTAAGATATATTCCCTTTAAAAAAAAAGAAATATGGAAATCTACTTCTTTTCTATATTCAAAGGATAAGAATATGAAAATTTCCAAAGATATTTATTTTAAAAAAACTTGAAAATACTATATAAAACAAAATATAATGTAAATAAGGTAGAAAATCTAAGAATTATATAGACATAATTAATAGATTATTCTAACATATGAAAAAACTGATAATGTAGGTCCACAAGATATTTGATATTATCTGTATGAAATATTTTTTTTTAAATAAGCTTAAAATATTGAAAATTTTACAAAATGCAATTACTATATTATTTAACTTGATAAAGTATTACCAGACACAAACAAAAAAGTTATAGAAAAATTTTATGGAAAAAATAATATAGATTCATTCCCCTTAAAATTAAGAAATATATGGAAATCAAGTTTTTACTAAATAGTATAAAAATTTACAAAGATAGCTATTTCTTTTGAAAACTTTAAAATACTATTTATAATAAAATGTAAATAAGGTAGAATATCTACAAAATATATAGAAATCATTGACTAATGAATCCTTGATATTTATTGGATATATTATACCTTATCTACATTATATGTTTTATAGTATTTTCAAGTTTTTAAAAGAATAACTACTTTGGGAAATTTTCATATTATTTCTCTTTAAAATAATTTATACAAAAAATGACTTCCATATGTTTCTTAGTTTTAAGGAAAATGTATCTTAACTTTCCTCCAAAAATGTTTTCTATAAAACTTTTTTTCTTGGTAATACAGTATCATATTAAACAAAATAGTAACCAAATTATGTAATTATTTTCATTATTTAAACTATTTTGGAAATTCATCTTTCATACAAATACTATCAAATAATATGTGAATCAACATCATTAGTTTTTAACATATGTCATTATAATTTATTAGTTATTTCTATTCACTTCTTAAATACTCTACCTCATTAACAATATATTTATTTTTATATAGTATTTTCAAATTTTTAAAAATAGTAGATATCTTTGAAAATTTTCATATTTTTATTTCCTTTGAATATAGGAAAAAATCAGTTGATTTCCACATATTTCTTATTTTTAAGGGAAATGAATCTTAATTTTTTACTCCATATATTTTTCTATAAATTGATTTTTTTTAAAAAAATCTAAATTTCTTTCTATAAATATTTGCTTATTTCTAAAAAATATTAAATTACAAGATTCTTCCAAAAAATGAGTAATTTTACTATGAGACCTTGCACCAGATCAATTACCAGACTTCATTTTGAAATATTTCAGTCCAAGTTTATATTTTTTATCTTTTAAATTTTGTTGGAAAAACTTGTTTGTCAAAGAAAATTATTTGAAACGCAAGTTAATTGTGCGTAGAAACAAAATGTTCATAATTTCAAGGATACATAAATAATTATTTTAACTAGGACATGTTCAAATATTTTAAAGGCCCACAACACTATATTATAATTGTGGTTTTTATCAAACAAAATAATTAGTTAAAATAATATAAATGAAAAACTTTAAAATATTAAAAAAATTGATGCGGACATGTCAAACCTATATTTTCCTCAACATTTTAATTTATTTTATTAGAATTTACTAGAGTTATTTCACTTGACTCATATTTGAATTAGTTTCACTACCCCATTAATATTATTTCATTGACCAAACATATTAATTTTATAGATAGTCATAAAATAAAGTTATCATAATTCATTGAAAACAAAAACTTATGTACTATAAATAAAGATCATCAATATTATATATGTGCCTCAAGAAACTCAAAAACAAATTTTAAATTTTAAAAACAAAATTTTAATTTAATTTTGGGTTACTCTAATAAAAAGCTATAAAATATATATAAAATAATCAAACACATCAGATGTATATTACATCACTAATTATCCATTCAAAAACACAATAAAATAACATGTCAATCTAATTACAATTAGAATTTTAAATTATACTAAAGTATATAATATATATCATGTGCATGGCACGGATCTGTACCTAATTATATATAAAACCTGTATCAATTTAAGTATGATGTTATATTTATAGTCTATATTCATAATTGCATATGGTAAAATTATCAAAGATATGTTTTAAAGGATCTTAGATATATAAATAGATAGATAGGAAATAAAGAAAACGTAAAGAGCCCGACACAAACTTACAGTATTCACCAATGCTCATGTTAGTTACTTTTGTGGTCATGAGTTCTCCTGTGTTTGTCCGCATGAAAAGGAGCAGACTTTGTATCTGGAGAATAAATTTTAGATTAAGAGTATTTATAGGAAAATTCCTAATTAACCCTAAATTAATTGGATCTAAAGTATTGGGCTTTAAAATATTGATTTATAAAGTCTTAGACATAAATATTTGGGCCCAAATTCATTCAAGTCACAGTACAAAAATTCCCACCATGACTTGAATCCCCAGACAATTGTATCAGACGTGCACAGAGTGACTATTAGACTAGACTCATCTCCTTAAGAGATGTATTTGATGTACTTTCACAGTTGAGAATACATGTACCATATGCACTCTCAAAGTTTCAAAGGTACCAGATGTCACTTCAAGACAGATGTACAAGATGCACTAATGTACTGCAAGATATACTAGATATATGTATTAACTTTCTCCTTTTCTTCATATGCTCCTTTAAGGCTAGATGCCATGTCGGGCCAGATGCCTTGTCAGGCCATATACTTTATCATGTCATATGTTATGTTAAGGCATATCACCTATCAAAGGTTTGATGTCCCTTCTTATGTTAGATGCTCTGCGAGCCAGATGCTTCATCAAGCCAGATTGTCTTATCGGGCCCAGAATGCTTTCTTTCAAGCCATATGCATTCTCTAAAACAAAATATTTTAATCGCGATAGATTATCTCTCTAAAGCATGATGCTCCCTCTGGGCCATATGTTTAGATCGAGCAATAATACCTCTTATAGATCAGATGTTGCTTTTAGGGCAAGATGCTCATATTGAAAGTCTAATTGTCTCCGGCGAATAAAAACCTGTGATGTTCAGCAAATGCAAACAGTGTTTGAATTTTCTCTGAGGAATCGGCTTAATGAATATGTTAGCAAGTTTATCAGCAATCCTTACTCTCTTCACTTGAATCCACTTCTCACTTCTCAAAAAGTGATACCTATATAATTGGTTTTTCCATGATGGACATGATATGTGGCTAGGTAACTAGAATCATCGAGGTTATATGCACAACTAGTCAAAAGTTTATTGATTTCAGCATCGCTTACATAATAAGAATCATATTTTGTTACCAAAAGAAAAGCCACACTTACATATATGAAGCCAAAACCTCTTTACTTTTATTATTTTAACCCCTAAATCTCTTAGATTATAGTTTTACTGAGTAAAAGTTTGTTTTTGAAGGAAAGCGAGCTGTTTTGGAATGAAAATATGCCTCTTGAGATGCAGAAATACCAAAAAATTGACATTTATTAGATTTTTTACGTTGGAGGGAGATTATTTTTGAACATAATATATATATATATGATATATCCATATGAATCATATTTAATTTGGCATAGGCGTAATCCCATTTTCATTGAAGGTTTGAGAGTTATACCTGTTTTACTAAAGTATTCTGATGAAAGAACCTTTTTTGCAAGTACTATGATGCAATTGGAGATTATCGACAGAAAAGAATAATTTTAGATAATACTTTGTAGCTTTAGTGGAGATAAATCAATCTGAAAAGCAAGTATAGAAATTGTGCCCATGAAGTATGAATTGATCGATCCTCATTTTAGACCGATTGATCCCCGTCATATACAATTTTTAATCCATATTTCAATCAATTTTGATCTAAAACCGATCTTAACGAATCTCATGTTTTCACTCTAAGACTCGACTTTCAAAATAGCAACATTCATTCTATTAAGTTTCGTATTTATTGTTTAACCTATTAATAGCTTTCTTCTATTTATGAAGCTTCTTGACAATTTGGAGACATATTTTTAACCCTTTTGACTTATCTAATTATTTTCATTATTTCTTCTATTATTTTGATATATGGTATGTTTGAGTTGTTAACTTAATGGGTCTAGGGGTTTTAAAGGGGTTTAGTAAATTGTTGATGTTAGAGTATTAGATTTCGGATTTAATTTATTGGTTTTTCATTTATGGCTGTTCATAATACTTAAATTGGATTAACAACTGATATATATATAGATTTTGCATCATCTTTACATTGATTTTAATTTAGTAATTCATATTTTATTTACAAAACACTTCAAGCGGTTTATGAAATAAATCAAAACCTTATTATGTTTTGAGACTAAGGGCTTGATTGATAGTTACTTAAGGAGATCATTAGTTTTTTTGTCAATCAATTAATGTAAATATAACATAAATAAAAGCATTTAGAAGCTTTAAAATAGTATACTTAATGCTCTTTCTCTAATGCTTTAAAATGGGCATTTACTAAGCATTATACTTTATAATATTAATAAATAATTTTAGATAATCAATTAATTAGACTAATAACATAAAATTATAATTTATTATATTTCATTATTTAATATAAATTATAATTTATATAAAATATTAAATTATCAATTAATTACACCCACAAACACACATATATATATGCTTTATTAAAATGCTAAAATTTATGATTTATGAATTTATTTTATAGAAAATAAAATATAAATTCATATTAATATATATATATTATAAATTTCCATATTTAATTTAATATATATCTATATATACATAAAATCTTGATTCTTCCAGCTCCATGCACCTATACATCTATTGGAATTTGGAAGGTAAAATGTGGTTCAATATCGATTTCAGAATTTACAAAAATGATACAATTCATAAATATACAAATAATGATATATATATATATATAGAGAGAGACATGTTTTTAAAAATATATAGAGACATGTTTTTAAAGGTATATAGACAAAGTAGTTGAATGTATATAAATGTTAGGACCTGGAGAGGACTCTTTACATGTGATATTGTAAGTCCTTTCACATCCATCAACTGCAAAACCATCTTAGGAGTTGCTCCTGCAATGTTAAGAATAACAATATATCAATCAAACTTACTATAATTAATAAGTAAAAATTGTATAACTTCTGAAAACAGATTTTTATAATTGAAAAAAAAGAAGGAAAAACATAATTTATAATTACTGTTTTCCGGAAAATTAAAAGAAATTACTTACCATTCTCTCCACCGAGTTGTTTAACGGCTAGAACAAAAGAGTTGTGAAGATCAGAATCCCATAGCAACCGAGGCACTTTTGACCTAACATAAGATCTAACGTTTGTGTTTTTTTTTTTTTATTCTTTACTGAAACTCGCGATTTGATGTTATTTGGGAAGATTCACCAACTTGTCCCGGCTGATTCAAAATGGTTGCAGCAAAGCAAAGGGATGAAGCCAACTTATAGAATTCTCTCTCTCTTTTTTTCAAGTATTAAAGTTTTTGTTACTAATTGTCCTCAGCTAGCTAGCTTGTCTTCTTATTCTATTTTTGTAAAGAAAAAATAGATACCCTAAACAAAGGATATTGCCATTTATATTTTGTTGTGGTTCGTCATCTTTTGCTGCTTTTCTGCTCTTGAATATACACTAAAAGAGGGGGAAACTAAATAGAAATAAGCCCAAAAAATACGACAGAGTAATCATATGATCTAAAATTCATATAGCATAAATATTTAATTATTTACGGTCTCGGGCCGTTGCATATTTTAGGTTAACAAAAGTGTTGGGTCTGTACTTGTATGTTACTTCATTTGTTTCGATATGGAAAATGGTTTATACTTGTTTATTAACTGCATCGTCGTCTTAATATAACAGAATAATATGTTACATAAGTCGAGTTAATTTTAAATTACCAATCAAAATATCAATTAGGTTAGGTTAATGGAAGCTGGAACGAACTTGAACAAAAAAACTTATAAACACTTCTTTATACTATTTGTCTCCATGCACGAGCGTTAAGTTTTCAAGAGAAGCGTTGCATGATTCTTAATTAGGGATGTCAATGTCAATCATTATCGATGGATTCTACCCCGTTTGATCCTCTACCAGATGGGTGCAGATTGCCAATATACAAGTATTAAATTTTGTGAGTTATACCCGTGCGGATTACACTTCACTTAACAATTATTAAAGTGTCAATTTATATTATATATATATTTGTATAATTGAAAGTGTCAAAAAAAATTAACGGTGCCTAATTAACCATTAAATCTGATCATTCAGATGTCATGCGTTCGAAGACATGTGTTATACGATGTTGTTTTAGTTTCTCTTGAGTCAACTTTTTTGCAAAAACGGTTGTACTCTCAACTCGAACCCGGGTGTATGGGATGAATGGGAAGACACTTATCGATAAGGTATGGTTAAAATATACACACATAATTAGGTATACACTATATATTTCATAAATCCTAAATTTTTTTAAAAAAAATTGGGTTTCTACCTCAACTCGAACTGGGTTCATGGAAAGTAATGGGAAGATAATTACTGATAGGCAACAATCATAATTAATGTACATATACATACATATTTATTTATGTACTATATATTTTATTAATCTTTAATTTTTGAAAAATAAGGTTTCAGACTAAATTCAAACCTGGGTCCAAGGAATAACAAGATAAAATATTTACCGGTAGACTACAGCCATAATCAGAGCACATGCATATATATTTATTTATATACTATATATTTTGTAAATCCTATATTTTTAAAAAATTGTGTTTGATATTTAACGAGTTCTGAAAATTAATCTAGTATAATTTTTTCAAGATTAATGAAATTAGAAGTGATTTTTTTAGCTTAAAGTTTTAAAGAAGAAAAACATTTTTTACCTAAATAAAAATTATTAGATTTTAAATAATTTTGCTAATTTTTACGCTTAAATTAATTAAATTGGAGAATTAAAATCTTAAAGTATATAAACAAGTATGTGTGTAGTCAATTGGTAAATATTTACTTAATGCTACACTAAGTCTAGTATTCGAGTGTAGGCTGAAACCAAATTTTTTTTTAAAACTGGTTTACAAAATATATAGTATATAAATTAATATGTGTGTAAGTACATTGATTATGATTTTAGGTTACCGATAAGTGATTTCTCTTGTTTTTCCATAGACACAGGTTCTAATCTAGCTTGATATCCAATTTAAAAAAATTAAGGATTTATAAAAAATATATATAGTATAAAAATAAATATGTTGTATGTACAATGAATTTGATTGTAATCTATCAGTACATGTTTTCCCATTTTCCATGACATTCAGTGAACATGGGTGAAGGTTGAAACCTAATTTTTAAAAAATTAGTATTTGTGAAATATACAATATATAAATAGTAATATGTGTATATATAATTATATATATATATATTGATTTTGATCGTAGCCTACCGGTAAATACATCTCATGGTATCCCACAAATCCTGGTTCGAGTCCAAAGACAGCCGTTTTTGCAAAATGAAATTGATTCTAGAGACTAAAACACTATCGTATAGGACACATTATCAAACGCATAACGTATGAGTTATCGTATATAATGGTTGACTAACCACCGTTAAAAAGAATATGATTTTGACAATTTTGTAATGGTAGGTTTAGAATTTGAATTTAATAATGGTTTGACTATAAAATAATACCAACGGATTATACATATATAAATTGATATTTTGAAAATTGTTCAGGTCAAAATTAACCTTTTCCGTCATTTTATCTGTAAGTTCATCGGAAAATAAGGAATGGTGTTATGACTTTAATGACTTCAATACTATTTCCTCATTCATATTCAGTTTTGTATGATATAATGTATGCTGTTATATTCTGTTGTCTAGCTAATATAATATCTGTCTTTAGTTTTTTCCCTGACTTTACTCTTTGTATGGGGTTGATTGATATATACATATATATATATATATGTATGTATTGTATGATCAACGTTAATTAGAGTTATGTTGTACTCCGTCAAATAATGAAATGAAATGTTACACCATTCAAAATTAAAATTTTACCGAGAGAATATTGTTTGGGTAAAGCAGTGAATTACATCTAACAACAAAATTAAACAATGAAAAATGGCCGTTTTCTGACCAAAAAAAGAAGAAAATAATTGGCTGTTTATTTCTTGAAAATATCCTACAGAGAAACATTTTTTTAAATAACTTTTAATCTTCTACGGTTAATATTCATGTTTCCACATCAAACACAAAACCTTCCATTAAACTAAAATAGGAATCAGGAATAGCTTACATTGTGAAAAAGATAGCAATGTGATCGTGCTTTTATAGCAAAACAATCCGCATGAAAGTTATCACAACGTGGAATAAAAACCAAAGAAAAAAATGGGTTCAAAGATTGAAGTTATCTTTTAGTTCCAATGCTAGGGAGGGCCACTCATCAAAATCAAACTTTTTCAATGCATAGTTATGGTAATGATCCTAAAAAAAGGAGTTATACTATATTAACATCTTATCTACTTCTAGATGACAATGGGACATGGGGTTATGATCCTTATTAATCAGATTATGCTTTAGTTTAATCTTCCACTAATTTAAGCATACGAATATTTTCTATCACCGTTAAACCAACCCATCAATCACTCTTAAAGCTTCTAGAATTAATCCCACATAGACATTTCATTTTAGCTATTTTCTTATTTTATTACAAGAGAAACAGAAAAAAAAAAAAAAACACAAACAAACATATATGTGATAGTCTCATTTTGTCACATGCCACTAAAACGTTTAGGTAGGTGAAGCACCTAATTTACAACTTGGTAAGCTTATATTTAATTCTACCTAGCTATATATATATATATATATAATTAGTTATTTGTTGATAAGTATACTTTAAATATAAAATATGGGACCAGGAAAATAATAAAGACTATAGCTTTAAAAAAATACTTGTACAAAGAACACATCGTCATTCCAAAGATAGAAGAAGAATATCTAGATGCATCGTATTAAAATGTTTAACACAAATAAGGGTCCATAGTATAAATGTTCTAGTGGTAATACAAAATGAAATTTATAACAAGTTACATCTGTTCTAGACTTATAGTCTCATTTCACGTATATTCTTTACCAAAAAAAAACTGTTACTAGAAATTTTCTATTTTATTCAGACATGTTCAAAAAAAAAAAAAAATTGAAACAACTAAATAGAGTTTTCGATTGGTTGTGCCAAAATTGACTACCGATTTCTCTGGACCCCCAAAGCCCAAGTGAGGAGCGGATTAACGAAAAATTAATTTAAAAAGAAACTCATCCACTTAAAAACTGCCACGTCATCCAAATTGACCAGAATATTCGCGGTTGCCAAAAATTAAATTGCGTCTAGGTTCAATGAACCTGGATTCACCTGGTTCTTCGCTTTTGTTATTTAATGCTGCGCTTCTCCCAAAGCAATCGTAAAACAAAACGAACAAACAAAAAAAATCTCAGTTCGCAAATAGTAATCTTGCTGTGAAAATGTCAATGGCTGTTTCTTCTTCTTCTTCTTCTTCTGTGATCACAAAATCTGGTTTCTCTCGTTCCGTCATTTCATCAGAGCCAAAAGGTAATATTAAAGTTTCAATTTTATCATCAATTTCTATATGATTTTCAAAATTTCAAACGAAATTTAAGAAATTGTTTGATGGGTTAATATTGGTTTTACGTTTTACATACGAAAAATTGATTATTTTGGTAAAAAAATTGGAATCTAATCCGTTTTGTGTTGCTTACAGTGTCGCAAATTGGTTCGTTGAGGTTGTTGGATCGTGTTAATGTTACTCCGGTGTCTTTGAATGTATCTGGGAAGCGATCATCATTTGTTAAACCCGTAAATGCAGAGTCAAAGAATAAAGACTCAATGATTCCTCTTGCAGCAACAATGGTAGCAGCAGAGACTGCAGAGGACGTTATAGAAGAAGTAGAGATTGTGGATTTTGATCAACTTGCTAAGAAGTTAGAGAATGCTTCACCTCTTGAGATTATGGATAAAGCACTTGAGGAATTTGGAAACGATATTGCCATTGCTTTTAGGTATGTTAGATTAATCAATCAATCAATGAGATATGATAAGTTTTTGTGTGTTGAAAGTTTTGAAAAAGATTGCTGATTTTCTTTGTGTTCTTTGTGTTCTTCGTGTGTGTTTGCAGTGGTGCTGAAGATGTTGCTTTGATTGAGTATGCTCATTTAACTGGGAGACCATTTAGAGTGTTTAGTTTGGACACAGGGAGATTAAATCCTGAGACTTATCGGTTTTTCGATGTGGTTGAGAAACATTATGGGATTAGAATTGAGTATATGTTTCCTGATTCTGTTGAGGTTCAAGGTTTGGTTAGGAACAAGGGATTGTTCTCTTTCTATGAGGATGGTCATCAAGAGTGTTGCCGTGTGAGAAAGGTGAGACCTTTGAGGCGTGCTCTCAAGGGTTTAAAGGCTTGGATTACTGGTCAGAGGAAAGATCAATCTCCGGGGACAAGGTCTGAGATTCCGGTTGTCCAGGTTGATCCGGTTTTTGAAGGTTTGGATGGCGGAATTGGTAGTTTGGTGAAGTGGAATCCGGTTGCAAATGTTGCAGGGAATGATGTTTGGAATTTCTTGAGGACGATGGATGTACCGGTTAACACATTGCACGCTGCAGGGTATATTTCGATCGGGTGTGAGCCGTGCACTAGAGCGGTTTTACCAGGACAGCACGAGAGAGAAGGGAGATGGTGGTGGGAAGATGCTAAGGCCAAGGAATGTGGACTACACAAAGGGAATGTCAAGGAAAACGCAGCTGATGCTAAAGTTAATGGGGAATCGAAATCCGCTGTTGCAGATATCTTTAAGAGTGAGAATCTTGTGACTTTGAGTAGGCAAGGGATTGAGAATTTGATGAAGTTGGAGAACCGTAAAGAGCCTTGGATCGTCGTGCTCTATGCTCCATGGTGCCCCTTTTGTCAAGCTATGGAAGCATCGTATGATGAATTGGCGGGTAAATTGGCTGGAAGCGGGATTAAGGTTGCGAAATTCAGAGCTGATGGTGATCAGAAGGAGTTTGCGAAACAGGAATTGCAGCTCGGTAGCTTCCCGACAATACTCGTCTTCCCCAAGAACTCTTCAAGACCGATTAAGTATCCGTCTGAGAAGAGAGATGTCGATTCTTTGACTTCGTTCTTAAATCTTGTCCGGTAAAGAAACCGCAAAACCAGTCGACATATCCATCAGAGAAATAAGTACTTCATCTCGTTCCAGATTGCTAGAACAGATAGAAGTTGGTGTTTGGAGATTCAATTCATAGCTTCAGATCACAGAGTCATATATAATCTCTGCAACAAAGCTGTAAGTAATTGCAGTTTTGTAAGAATACAAATATGCAAGTAAATGTGTTTTGTTATTAGTGAAATCCAGCTCCTGTTTCTTCTTTGCATTCATATCAAAGTTCAAAAATATATTGAAATTGAGATTTTAGGAATCAAAACCAAAGTAAAGAAAGCCAAATTGTCAAATCAAGATCACCTTATCATATTATCATCAAATACCAAGATTTGCCAATAAACCGAGATTTTCAGAAATCAGAAACCAAAGCTACATAATTGATGATTCTCCATAAAAACGTGTAGCTATTAGTGAAATCAAGCTCTTATTTCTTCGTATCCATATCAATCTACCATCAGATACAAAGATTTACCTCAAAGTTGATATTTTTAAGAATCAAAACCAGAGTAAACACCACTTTCTCTCAACTGTCTCTTCTCTTCTTCAACATAATTCTTACCCCTACTCGCTTGTCCCAAGTCTCTCTTCTTCTTCTCCTTCTGTGAAAAAGAGAGATTCTTCCTATCATTCCGCAACTGCGCATTCTCAATCGTCTCACCACCTGCAACCGCAGCTCTTGTAGCTTCTCGTTCTCGATAACTCTCTTTCACGTCCTCTACTCTTTGTTTATCTTTTCCCGTAGCCCAGGACCAATCCTGTTTCTCCTCAGGAGGAGGAATATCAGGAAGACCAACAGCTTTGTAACCATGCTGTTGGAGAGACTCATAATCAAAAGCTTTCTTATCTTTCTTGGCAAACCTCGCTGCAACCGTAAAAGAACAACGTTACATGAGAAATCTCACACAATGCTAAAACAAGAACAACAATGAAGTCTTTTTTCTTTCTCCAACCTATTGGCTTCTTGCTCTTTCTCTTCTTCTTCTTCCCAGTCTCAATATTATCTACGTTTGAGTCAGAAGCAGAGGACGATGATGATTTATCAGATGAGTCTTCTTCATCATCATCATCATCATCACCCCATCGCATCATACCTTTCTTCATGATAAGAGCTCTGACACAGAATCAATCTCTATTAGTTCAATTTACAAACCAAAAGCTCATAAATTTCATAAAGTAATGAAATTTGTTGAATTTTTAACATCAACAAGAGGTAGGATTCACAATTAGGCGAAAAAGACTGTAAATTTAGATTCAGAAACCCAGTAAAAACCCTAAATTAAAATGGAGGTTCACCACAAATCAAATCAGTGCATAACATCGGAATCCTACAACGATTATGATCTAATACGTACCTTCACTGAGTAGTCGACGACGGCAGGCGCTCGATTTGCGGCGGAGGCTGCGACAGTCGCAGAAGATCAAAAGCAATTACTTGGACGCATGGGAAAATAATATAAATAACTTTTTTGTTTTAAGTATTTCTCTTTTGGTTTTGTTTCGGTTTAGGAGAACTTTTTGATATTTTTCTCGGTTTAGAAAAGTTAAAGAGGATTTTATCAAGATCATCATCACATTATACAACTATTACTATAGAAGTTATATTCATGAGTCCATGACAGTAGACGATGCAGAGGAAACAAAACAATGTAATTATAGAGTCGAATCAAATTAAACTAAAGATAGAAAATTGTTTTGAATCCATCTTAAATAACAAAAGAAAGAAAGAGGTTGCTCGGAAGATAAAAATCCAGAAAGGTAAAGACATTATTAAGGTCGACATATCAGAGCAAACGCTAGTGGAATGTATAATCATCAACATAATCATTAATGGTTGAAGCAGAGAGCTAATTAGCAGACGGATCCAAATGTGTTCTCTCCACTGTATGTCATGTAGAGAAACCCATCTTCGTCTTTGTGTTCTTCATAGATTGCAGACATTAATGCAGCTTTTTTGTAAGAATCCGAAAATAAAGAGATAAAAAATCAGACAAGTTGACGATCAGAAGATTAATAAAAAGGTTTTATAATTGTTTACCTGTTGGGGGTAATGTGTTCTTGACAAAGACAAAGATAGCTTTTTCAGCTCCAAGCTTGATTCTTTTCCGCACAACGTACACAAATTGTCCAACAGTTAGATCAGCTGGTACAAGATACCTAACAGAAGAAGAAACATGATCAGAAACAAAACATAAACTTTATTTTACACCAACAAAAAAGAATACTAATGCGATGCAATCTGTATTTACAAAGTGTTTCACTGTACAAAAGGCTAAAGATCAAGGGACGAGCTTTGAACTTGGAAGAATGAGAATCATATCTCAAACAACAAAAGTAAGAGTTTTTCAAGTTTGGGGTACAGGCAAGAAGACTCAAACTCTATTATACCATCACATAGACCCCCTCACAATGTCTAAATTATCAGATAGTGACGAAAACGGTGTTAATGAACAACAGTATTAGAAGGATTACATAAACAAATCACAATTTGGGATTTGCTTACATTATGATTCAATAAGAGAAATAGAGACTCACTTCTTCTTGTCAATGTCAGGAACATCACTCTGTCCAGCTTTTTCCACAATCACCTATACTCAGTCTCTAATTAGAACAAATAAACTAAAAAAAAATGATAAATTTGGTTCCTTTTAAAGAGAAAGTTGAGAAAAAAATACGGGCACTCTGTCTTGGTACTTTGCTCTGATACGAGTAGATTCAGCCATTCTCATCTCTGATATAAAAACAAAACCCATCAAGATTCAATCACAGTCCAAGAGATTTAAACAATTACATGATGAACACAACCTTATAGCTAAATGAGATATGATTCTTACAAATTAACGTCCTTTAAAAGCACAACTACTAAATTAGATGATTTGATAAACCAATATTAAACATCAGATCAGAACCATATGTAAAAGTTAAATCACAATTAACAAACTCTTTATCAAATATCGAATTACTTTAACAAGATTATAATCGTTACACAATCATGATTAATATCGAGTGATCACATCGATGACGCAAAAACATAAAAGTAAAACAAAACTGACCAAGAGGATTAGAAAGCTTGAAGGAGTTCTTAGCCATGTCGAATCAATCAGTAT